>OX578135.1:53164394-53169394 GCA_951213105.1 Amaurobius ferox
TATATATATATATATATATATATATATATAAATATATATATATATATATATATAAATACACAATAAACGACAAGTGCTATAAGCAATAACAAAGATGTAAACCAATATTACCAAGGAACAGGCGCAGATGCTGCTCTTTAATCCGAAGTAAATATACTATTGTAATCAAAAATGAGGATAAAGTTCAATGGAGGGGAAACCAAATACAATGCATGCAATGGCAGAGGAGGATGGCGACTCCTCATTCCCGTTTAAAGCTGATTTTCCAGCCCGGGCAAACGCTCACGGAACCAATGCATTGCAAAGGTTGATCCCCCATACGTGCCCAGTCAGAAGCACCCAAACATGGAGAAACAGACCACTGAGAATGGAAGTCAAGAAACGCACAAATGAAGAAACACAAAATCTCCTATGATATAAATAACTATGCGCATGTGCAAGTCTTCAAGTGATATGCAGAAACTATCCCAATTCAGCAAAATCCCTTTTGAAAGAATTTGCTTCATTTTTATTGTTGAAAAATGAATTATAATATTTCTTCAGGAAATTAACAGGGTAATTTTTTCTTAATGCTTCTAATATTATCCCTTTGTTACTTGATATGCAATCCTTTTTTAAAGTGTTGCAAATTTGGTTTCTCTTGAAATGTCCCAAAAGTATATTTCTAAAAATGAATCTTGAAAGGTTCGTTTTCCAAGTGATGATTTGGTTAATTTTTATGCCATAACTTGTTCTTTTATCGTGTAGACTCGTATAAATTCCATTCCTTGTATTGTACTTAATGGTGATATCCAAGAAATTCACCGATTCATCCTCTGCACGTTTATTTTCAACCAATTCCAAGCCATTGGGGTAAAAATCGAATTCCAATACTGGTGCATTTTCATAATATCCATACAGCACGTCATCAACATAACGAAAGTACGGTATCTCATATAATAGGTGTGTTCCATGCTCATATTTAGTGAGATATATGTCAGCCAATATTGATGAGCAACTTCCTCCCATTGGAATTCCTTTAATCTGTTTATAATAGCACTTTCCGTCAAAAAGTATATTTTCCCTCAAAACCAGATTGATAAGGTCCATATATTTTCGATATGTAATGTACTCTTTCAAATCATGTAACTCATGTAATTCCTTCAATATAAGGTAAAGTTGTGCAATATCAATATTATTGAAAAGATCGCGAAAATCATAACTTCTGAATCGCAATTCCCTGTCACAGAATTTAAGTCTTTTAATGATATCATGGCTGTTCTTGATAATAACAGTTCCCTGCTTTTGAAGGTGAATCATAACTTGCTTTAGGATATTTAAAAGTTTTAAGTTAGCAATGGTCAAATAAGTTCCGCATCCTACGGTGACAGTGCGGAATTTAACGGGTTCCTTATGCATCTTTGGTATAAGCACTAAGTAAGGGAACTTAACGTTTTTAAGATCAATATCAATTCTTTTGTATAAGGCTTTGATCCGATTGGTCAATGTTTTACTATTATGTGATACCGATGTATACATATCCTGATCAAGGTAACATTTCTGTAAATTTTCCATATAATATTTTTTGCAGGTAAATGCGTAATTAGCCACGATTTTATCTGTATAAGTGATTACAAAGCTATCTCTGATGTTTTTGATTGATCTAGGTATGGAGGATACTTTGGTATTTTGGTATCTCTTTTGATAGTGCAATTTGAAACCATTAATAAAATGATATCTCCATTCATCAAATGTCTGAACAGGAACACTGTATTTCACAGCTAAACGATAAATGAAATGATTCAGATCGTTATGTAAATCATCATATACACACTCAAATTCTTGTTCTCGAAACTTAGTTCCCAATTTGAAAATACTTTTTAGTTGTTGGTCTTCAATAAAATTTAAGTTTCCTGTAATAATATGTTTGTGATATGGGTCACTATATACACTGTTCTTGCAATTACACTCCTCCGCGTCATACCTCGACGTATTCTTACATATATGACTATAGTTGTATATTTTTCTGCCGTTAGTACAAACATAACGGTAATTCAATTTAACTGTAATAAAAGGGATTGGTAAAAATTTATTAATTCCATTCAAAATAGAAGTGAAAGGAATTCTGTCAGAAATCTTGTTTTTAAAAGTAGTCATAAAAAATTCCTTTGTAATTAACATCTGTTTTTGAGGGTTCAATTCAATACGATGCTTACTGGCCTTTAACTTAATCATATCCAATACCATAGCCATAAATTTACAATTCTCCTCCGTATGTTCATGAGGGTCAGTAGAAGTATATTGCAACACATATTGCCATATTCGTGGCAGATATTTAAGTCTTATTCCATAAATAACGTTTTTAATCCAACTTATATTAGTTGTTGTGTCATTTTTGAATTTTTCGATAAATCTTTGGATCTCTTCTACCGTACGTTTATAACTGATCTTTCTGTGTTTTTTCCCTCTATGCCAGCGATGGGTTTTGCTTTGAGAAAAAGTTCTTGATACTGGCTGTGTTTTATCATTACTGCAATATTCCAAATTGAAGGTCTCATTGTAAATTACCGTGTTGAGCCCATATGGGTAGGCTGTAATGTACTGTTTAATATGTGTACTCTCCCACTATAATCTTTCTTGAAGCCTGGGTACTATATCAAGTATAGTAACTGTGATCTTAGTAAAATCATGATTCTGAAAATGTCTTAATTCCAAGTTAGAAACCAGTACCGCATGTTTCTGTGATTTTCCAATTTGACTTCTGTGTAAGTTAATTCTAATATGCAAAGGATTTTTAGTTTGTCCGATATACTTAGTTTGACAAGATAGACATGTAATACAGTATATGGTGTTATAGGTTTTACAAAATATTCTATACCCATGGTCTTTGTCGATGATTTGCAAGGGGTCAGCAACAGGACATAGTTTGCATCTCTTAGATGCGCACTTTTTAAATCTGTAATTACTCATTCTTCGATAATGGCTATAGCAAATATTAAAAAATTGAGATCCGTTTTGGATTGAGTCGTTATAAACCACATTACGTACGTTTTTTGTAGGTGTCACTGTCACTTGTGGTGAACACTCAGTAGATCTGAAGAAATGTTTGATAGTTGTCATCTCGAAAAAGCCAGGGTAACTGTGTTGAAGACCCAGACCGTCCGACTCGTCCAAAGGACTAGGAGCAACTGTTTGGACGGCCGGAGGGTAACTGTGTGTCGATGTTACAAATACCCTTTAATATTGCAACACCGGGCAAATACTCGTACTGAATATAATTGCCAGTCGTTAAATTGTATTAAATTTTTCATTCATTTTTAAGATAAAACAGTTTTTACTCGTATTAAGGAGTATAAAAGGTTAAAAATATCATCACAATCTTCATCAAATTCCCAATGGGAAGAATAAGGCTATCTTCCTTAGTTCATATCTTCTAGATTTTCCAGATTTTCCATAAGTCTACTTCTATGATTAGAAGGCAGCTGAATATAGAAATAATCAAGTGACGCCGTTGGTGACAATGACCGATTTACGAACTTTTTAACTTTTTTTGTATTTTTTTAAAAACTGATTTTAATAAAAAGCGTTAATGTAAAACGAATAGCATTTATATGCAAGTCAATTATATAAAATTTATAAATACAGTTATAAGTTAAAAACAAAATTGTATAAAAAGATATAAAAACATATAAATAACCACACCAGCTATACATCATACTTTTAATACCCCTTATTAAAAAGACAAAGAAAACTGAAGGCAAAACAACATACCAATGACCACTCCAAAACCAGCTCTACATCTCAATAACCGGGACACCAACGCCCACACATCATACGGAAGACCAACACAACACTTGCGTGGTCCGAGAGGTAACCCAAGATAGTACGTGAAAAGGATCGTTAAGTTCCCTTACTTAGTGCTTATACCAAAGATGCATAAGGAACCCGTTAAATTCCGCACTGTCACCGTAGGATGCGGAACTTATTTGACCATTGCTAACTTAAAACTTTTAAATATCCTAAAGCAAGTTATGATTCACCTTCAAAAGCAGGGAATTGTTATTATCAAGAACAGCCATGATATCATTAAAAGTCTTAAATTCTGTGACAGGGAATTGCGATTCAGAAGTTATGATTTTCGCGATCTTTTCAATAATATTGATATTGCACAACTTTACCTTATATTGAAGGAATTACATGAGTTATATGATTTGAAAGAGTACATTACATATCGAAAATATATGGACCTTATCAATCTGGTTTTGAGGGAAAAAATACTTTTTGACGGAAAGTGCTATTATAAACAGATTAAAGGAATTTCAATGGGAGGAAGTTGCTCATCAATATTGGCTGACATATATCTCACTAAATATGAGCATGGAACACACCTATTATATGAGATACCGTACTTTCGTTATGTTGATGACGTGCTGTATGGATATTATGAAAATGCACCAGTATTGGAATTCGATTTTTACCCCAATGGCTTGGAATTGGTTGAAAATAAACGTGCAGAGGATGGATCGGTGAATTTCTTGGATATCACCATTAAGTACAATACAAGGAATGGAATTTATACGAGTCTACACGATAAAAGAACAAGTTATGGCATAAAAATTAACCAAATCATCACTTGGAAAGCGAACCTTTCAAGATTCATTTTTAGAAATATACTTTTGGGACATTTCAAGAGAAACCAAATTTGCAACACTTTAAAAAAGAATTGCATATCAAGTAACAAAGGGATAATATTAGAAGCATTAAGAAAAAATTACCCTGTTAATTTCCTGAAGAAATATTATAATTCATTTTTCAACAATAAAAATGAAGCAAATTCTTTCAAAAGGGATTTTGCTGAATTGGGATAGTTTCTGCATATCACTTGAAGACTTGCACATGCGCATAGTTATTTATATCATAGGAGATTTTGTGTTTCTTCATTTGTGCGTTTCTTGACTTCCATTGTCAGTGGTCTGTTTCTCCATGTTTGGGTGCTTCTGACTGGGCACGTATGGGGGATC
>OX578135.1:53174394-53326894 GCA_951213105.1 Amaurobius ferox
TGCAAATTATTCATCAGACATTTCTTCATAAGATTTATTGGTTTCATCGATATCCAAAACCATAGCACTCTCAAAGAGCTGTGACTGATGAATAAACAATTAAACATTCCTTTACCACCTGCTGCCATCTATTATTAATATAAGAAATTATAAATGTTGTACAATATGCTATTAATTTAATGAAATCCAGCAGATTAATTAAGATTGAAGAGCATTAGAAGAGTAATGATCAGAAAAATGAAATATGGTACTCAGATATATTTGTAAAATTATAAATTTTAATTAAAAAATGTAATAAAAATATAACATCAGATGGGATCATGATTGAATATGATAAAGTGTTCTGAAACAAATTTTAGGATAAAAATACTTGTAAGTGAAGCGTAGCAGAATTCTGCAATCTGCATATTAATTAGAAATTTAAATTTTGCAGGAATTCCCTATTTTCTATTAGCTTGGGGGACCTCTACAACTTTGTGAAATCACTTGAATTTTTTTGTAATATCATATTGTGACAAAAAGAAAATTTTTAGAGGGTGAGACCTGGCATTTTCAAACTTTTGAGTTTTTTGGTCTCTCCTGGGACACCCTAATATATATATATATATATATATATATATATATATATATATATATATACATATATATATATATATATTGATTTTTGTGAAACGTTAGAAATGTAGCAAATCATTCGAAAAATTGTGCCTATTAATATATAGACAATAAAACAAAATTTAATGGTTGCGATGTAATATCAAAACTGCGATTATATAAACGACTTCTTCTCTCTATAAACGACAAGACCATATGACCTACCCAAATGTGTTGTTGTTGAGACCCAGACCGTCCGACCTACCAGAAAGGTGTAAGGTAACTGTTTCGACGGTCGGAAAGTGCCACCCAATTTAGACCGGAACCCAGTGGGGGAGGCATCCACAGGGATCGTACCCTCCTTCCCCTACCACCAACCTATCGGAAGGGCTTACGGACTCACATGTTTAACGTGATCGTACTCCGCGTGAGCACGGCGGCAATTTTGGTAGTGGCTGGAATCGAAACCAGGCCTACCGAGTGCCATTCCAGCGCGCTAACCACTGGGCTACGGCGCCCCTACCCAAAGGTGTAAGGTATCTATCTGGATGGTCGGGAAATGACACCCAATTTAGACCGGAACCCAGTCGGGGAGGCATTACAGATACCGTACCCTCCTTCCTCTACCACTAACCTCTCGAAAGAACTTACGGACCCACATGTTTAATGTGATCGTCGACAGTTTGAGCAGAGGCGGAAATCGAACTGAATGCAATATATATATATATGCGTGTTATGAGGAGAACATGTAAAAAATCTGACTCTAAGTCACAATTAAATGTAACCTTGGATCACACATTTACCGTCAGCACAGTATATAAACGACTTCTTCTTCTACAAGCCCATCTGATCTCCCCAAAGGTGTACGGTATCTGTTTGGAAGGCCGGGACACCCAATTTAGAACGGAACCCAGTGGGGGAGGCATTACAGATACCGTACCCTTCTTCCTCTACAACTAACCTCTCGAAGGAACTTGCGGACCCACATGTTTAACGTGATCGTCGACAGTTTGAGCAGTAAAAAAGCGTGTAAAAAATCTTTTTCTAGGTCACAATTAAATGTTACCTTGGATCTCACTTTCACCGTCAGCACAGTTAATGTAAAATGTGTTAATTAATCTAAAATCAAATATATGTACGATATTAAATATTAATGTGAAATTTAATAATAGGAGTATTTTTCAAATTGCATGATAATTATAATAATAAAAATTAAGTTGGAGCGAGTAGAAGGTGTCATTTATGTCTACTAAGTCAAAGATGTAAAGGTTTTAATGTATGTCTAATAAGCAATGTTATTTTCAGATAACACCGGACAACATATGAATAATTGGTGGGTTATTGCGGTCAATGTTTAGCAATTGCATAATATCTTTCTAATTTTTATATACCACAATAACGTTATAATTCCTTCTTGGAAAAAGGGCATGCGGAAATTAGGTGACTACAGTTGTTTCAGAGGGGATTTGAGTCCCCTTCGGCAGGTCAAAACTGCTGTTAAATAGAAATGAATGAATTGATGATGATGAATGAATGATGATTGCCTACAATTATTTCAAGAGCGTTTTGAGACATAGGGCTACAAAATGCCCCTGAAACAATTGCAGTCATGTAATTTTCCTCTATCTGATTTCTTAAGAGGGGTACTGGAAATTTATATGGATTGTCTACATTATATTTACAAAACTGTGTTTTAGTATTATCCAGGTATATGTACTCATAATAAATTTTCAGAGGAAGTATAAAATTATTAATTTAGGAGAAGTAAAATTCTTTTTAGAAATTGAAATTTCCAGAATAGAAGATAAATTTTTTTTATTAAATTAGCTGAATAAATTGTAAGAACTAATACGTTTAATTTGTATGGGGGAATACCAACCAGCATATCGATGGTAAGTAATTATTTAAAATTAGAAGAATACAGACTGCTGTATAATACAATGCATCGACTGGCAATGTGGATGCGTCACTCTACATCTCAACAGTTACAGGATCTGATATCGCAGTTTCAACTCATATGGTCAACTCGTAGTGGTCTGGAATTGTCAAATTAACAATCCATTAGTAAAAATGTTAATTTTCTGGATATAAGTCTCTGTATTGACCCATCTAATCGATGAAATATATATGATAAGAAAGGATCTTTTAATTTTAATGTTGTTCTGTTTACCCCGACAATTTATACTTTATTTACTTGCATTTCAATGAATTCTTAATCTAAAGAGCCTTTTAATTAGTAATAGATGGTACACAAAGTCTCTTCGAGTTACATTTTAATTTTTTTTCGTTAATGAGATTTTTTAGAAAAGGGATTTAGAAATGAATGCACAAATTTGTTTAGATTACTCTGTTAAACCAATAAAATTTAAAGTCGAGAGAAAAATTAAAAATTGATGTGGGAGAAGAATTTACATTTTTTAAAATTATTTTTCTTTTACTTTTTAAGTTAAAACAAAGGCCTTCATCAGCATGTTTTTAATTATATTTATTGAATGTATGGTAAGTTTAGTATATGTATAAAATATTGCGTCAATTTTATGAAATACTACCAGCATACCCGTTCTTCGTACGGAGTATATAATATAAAGAAACTTAAAATTTCCAATCATACACAAATTTCTATAGTATACTTAATGACATTGTTAATCAAAATATTCAGTTAAAATATTTAATTTCATGTTTTTAAGAAGAAGTTTAAGAATTTCTGTTCTCGCTATACAAAATTATCTTCAAGGGCTGATATGAAGAATAAAAACACACTGACTGACCCTGTTTGTAAGCAAATTTACAAAAAATATCGAATTGAATCAATATATGTAAAATAAAAGCGTTAAAGTTGTATGAGACCCGTACTACTTATATACGAGAATATGAGAAGATATAACCATTATTAGAAGATTACATGTATATATTGAAAATAACAATAAATCAGTATTTTTTAAATTTAACTGCAATGATTAAATACATTATATGCCAAAATGGACGAGCCAAAATTATATGGAAAGATATAACCGTACTAATTATAATGTGGTAGATTAGAAGATATGTCCAAGTGCTAGTAGAAGGTTATCCGTATTACAATATGAGTCTCAAAAATCTTGGCCAAAATAAAACATATGACGAAATAAATTGAAAATATCAATACTACCCGTAATAAATAATTTGGCATCACGTCTGATGTTATAATAACAAAAATTAAGCACACATCCACAACAGAAGATCTTTATTTTACTTCCTGAAAGACGTACAAAAGTTTAAAAAAAGGGCCAGAGCGCTTTCGAGCATAAGTACGCTCTTTATCAGTGAGCAAACTTTCTACGGCTCTTGCTCAATTTGTTGTTAAAAATAATTTTCAGCCTCTTTTTGAAAAGACTTTCCTTTTGATGCGATGTAATAACCCTCGTGATATTTTCATTTTTGAATCCCTTTTTATGGTGATCACTGACCCCCGTGAGTCCGTTTGTAATTTTGACCCTGTTATGAATTTGAGTTACGCTTAGCGACTCATTCTCGACTCCATGCAATTCAAGTTTCTGCAAAGTTATCTTTGACGTCTTCATCTTTGGGATTATGCTTGATTGCCACCCCCTACCCTTTTTTCGATTTCTGTAATTAAATTGTAATTTAATATGCTGTTTTTTTGTTGTTGAAATTTCTGAAACTCTAAAAAAATAGTTTACGGTTTACCCTTGTTTAAACGTAGATTCTTTTGTAAATTGTATTTATGCAAATTTTGTCACTATATCTGGTCTGTATATGAACGATTCAAATTTTATTTCCGTGTAGCCACTGATGAAGAACGTACTTATGCTCGAAAGCGCTCTGACCTTTTTTAAACTTTTGTACGTCTTACAGGAAGTAAAATAAAGACCTTCTGTTGTGGATGTGTGCTTAATTTTTGCTACTACTCGTAATCTTTATACCAGAAGGCCATAGTTGTTTCCAATATATGCCAATATATATCAAAATATATGCCAATACACCTGCACTAATTATATTCTCGTAGATTAGAAGATATACTCGTGCATTTGTAGAAGATTGCTCGTGCAACGTACAATATATGAGTTTCAACAAATTTTGTCATAATAAAACAATAGCATAATAACTTGAAAATATCAGTAATCTCTGAATCAATAATCTCCGAAAATATCAATAATAATACTGTTTAAACCTGCAGACCGTAATTGATATTATCCAGTCAAAAATGTAATGTCAATGAGATTATTTTATATACATATCTTTATTATTCGAATCGGAAAAGATTTAATAAAAATCGTCTGCCACATAAGCACATTGGATTTAAATTTGTTTCTAAATGACATGATATCATTGCTTCAAATAAATTGGTTGAAAAAATATCGTCTGAATAATGCTATCTTTATGGAAGGTTTGGCGACATTGTCTTCAATTTAGCGACATTTTAAAAAATCGCCAAATTTTTCGGCAAGTAGTGATAGTTTCACTTGGTGATAAATTGACGAAACATCATCGCAATACTATTCCCTAACAAAACGCAATTAACTTTATTTATTTAGTGCAATTTTTTCAATTTCAAGATATTTTTATGGATTTACAAATATTTTACTAATTGTCATCAATTTGGCGACATTTTTAAAAATTTGCTAAATGTGTTAAAGTAGCACGGTTGGACTGATAGATAAATTCTACCGAAACATCATTTCAGTACTCTCTTTTAAAAGAACGAAATTAATGTCATTGATTTAGCATCGTTTTTATCAATTTGGGACTTTTCCGTCAATTATTTTCAAAGTTTAAGAAAAGTTGTTAAGTTAACGATATCCCGCCAATTCCCTAGATCTGAATTTGCAGATCTGAAGAATAAAATATCCCGATCCCGTATGTATATACTAAATGAAAACACTAAAACTGTATTTGAAGGTATATCCGTTCTACTCTTATTCTGTTTCAACAATCGGATAAATGAGTTTATTGGATAAACACAATATATTATTTTATTTGCTAAATACAATAAATATGTTTGAAAACTCTTTGCCAAAATAAATGAAAGTGATCTACGCAGTACGTAATTAATATAATTAAAAGAAAAATCAAACCGTTCATTTATAAGATATATTTTTATATCCATTTATTTATTATTCAAATAAAAATAATAATAATAATAATTTTCTAGGACATTTAATTTAATTGCTTTCCCGAGGAACATGATATAAGATAGAATCTTCCTCATAAAATGGCTGATAATTTAATAACCATTTTGATTTGTTAATACTTTTCATTGTTGAGTAAAAGCTTGTGAAAAATAATCCATGGTGTTCGATTTTCAATTTGAATTTATATTTCAAACATTCATGTTTTCAAACAATTCTTGTTCTCAAAAAGTGACTAATTGGCACAAAAATCTACCACAAAACTCAGAGATAAAGTTTTAATTCACTTTTACGTTTCAAACCAACGATTTTCAACCTTTTCCGTTTGGTGAAACCAGGAAGTTAGAAAGTATAACTCCTAAGAAAAAGTTTCGTTTTTTATTAATATCTCGACAACTCCTGGTCTTAGAAACTTGAAACTTAAGACTAAATTTAAGTCGATCTATTTCAAGGCTAACCACAAAATTTCATCAAATTCGGTTTAGCAGTTGTTACGTGATGACGAGACAAACAGACAGACAGACATATTTTCAATTTTATTTATATAGATTAAAAAGTTGGATTTCGACGTCCACTTGTCTCTTTAAAGTGAAGTGTTTTTTCAGTGTTACTGTTGAGATTTGGCGGATATATATCATTTTTATAACGGTTAAATTTATTTATTCAAATGGTCGTAAATATTTTATTAAAATTGAAGAGTTCGGGTTGTAATACTTTTTTTGTAAGTTAAACTATTTCATTTAGTGAAAGGTGCACAATGCGTTCTGAGCATATGAATTAATCGTTCATCTTCAAAAAGAAAAAAAAAATCTGATGTGGGCAGCACATGACTTTCACTATAGACTGAAATTAGTTTTCTCTTTATTTCATTTATAATTTATTAAATTGAGTTTATATGCGCAAAATAACACGAATATTTATTTGTAATTTCACAGAATTTGCAGTTTTAATTCAAACGTTGTTTAGAGAAACTTTGTAAAATTACTAAAATAGCAGTATTTGAAAGTTCCAAAATTTTCCGGCTGAGACCCCATCTCATAGGTTGATGACATGTTGCTCGCTTGTGTAGTACGAAATTTTAGTTTATGACAGACCCTGGAATTAATGATTCATCTTCAAAAATGAAAATAACGCAGTGCTCAAGACCTATTTAATAATAATTCATCGCAATATTTTCCTGTTAAATTCGGAGTCGATCGCTGAAGAACTCCATGAGTTATGTCCTATTTAGTGTTCGGTGTTTAATATTTAGAGGACAGAAGAAGGTCACCACTTTTGCATATAGAAGCCCAGGGAAGGGTCACGATGGTCTAAAATAAATTAAACATATTGAAAATCCTGGCAATAATGTTCAATTACGGAAAATATGTTTTGTATAAAAAATGTCATCAAGATTTAATTGTGAATAGTCAATTCATGTGCACTACGTGACAGTGAAAATGAGACAACATGAAAGGAGTGGGCAAAAAATATGCAAATTGCAGGGTAAACGCAGCTCACCGAGTTATGTAAATGATGCGAAATGCGCAGCCCGCGCATGTTGAATGAGATATAAGGGAAGCAACCTACATAATCGGCAATAGTCGCGTCGATCTGTCTGACAGGGGAAATCATTTTGCAATTTTTTTGTCTCAGAGGAAACGTGTAGTAGCAGAGAATGCCAGGCCGCCGACAACCGCGGCAGTTCCAGCAGACAGACAATTTCCAGAGGGGTATGGAGCGCAGACTCAGAAGGGCAGGTTGGTCCATACATCAAATCTCAGCGGTAAGCCACCTAAACGCGTCCACGGTGCACCGGCTGTGACAAAGATAGTTAGAACAAGGTAATGTGGCAAGTTTGAAGGGTGCTGGTACGTCCAGAGCGACGTAGGCACGCGTGGATCGACGCATCCGCCGGCCAGAGTTGGTGGCCCCGCAGGCCACTTCCGTCGCCCTTTTTCAGCATGTGCAGGACACCCTGATGCTCCCATATCGACCATGACCATTATCCGCCGATTTTACGTCGTCAACCTGCACTCATGGCGCCTGTTAAGAAGACTGTCGTTCATCCAACAGCACAGATGCCTCCGTTTGCAATGGTGTCGGGATAGAGCACGTGGACGGCGGAATGACTCAGGCTCGTGTTCTCAGACGAGTCACGCTTGTGTTTTACCAATGACAGTTGCCGTGCACGAGGCTGGCGCCGAAGTGATAACAGGTCCAATCCGGCCGCATCTGGGGAACGCCACACCGCGCGACAACGCGGCATCATGGTTTGGGGCTCCATCGTTTACGATAGCAAGCCACCTCTGATCCATATTGAGGGCACTATGATGGCTCAACGATCCATGGATGACGTGCTGCGGCGGGTAACACTACCCTTCCTTCAGGGGGTGCGTTGCGGCTTGTATCGCCGCCCGCGGTGGTCCTACAACCTACTTATCAGACGGTGTTATCGTTCAGTGTATAGGTGTATCTTGTTGCAATAAACATTACTTATTGTTCGTTGCTGCCTCTCTCTGTTTGCCGATTTTCATCACTTTCTGTCCACTCCTTCTTGGTGTCTCATTTTCACTGCTACGTAGTGTATACATTGTATTATATGGCCAAGCCTACATTTGTCCACTCCTGTTTTTAGCATTCTTCGATATCTTGGGATACTTAAATAGTGTATATATTTAATAAATATCAGACGGTGGGGAGGGAGGTAAATTAAGCATATTCATTCCAAATCCATGATTTTATAATGATAAAATCGCCACGGGAAAATACTGAAATTGAAATAACTTTTCAGTGTAGATTCCATATTAAGACATATTCTTCCGTTTTAAGTATAAATTTCATTTTATATTATTTATAAACCTACAGGTCATGTGAAACATGTATTTCTCAGGATTGGCTATATACAGAGCATAGATGATGACTGATATGGATTCAATATCTAATTCTAGAGGAGATATGGGGTTTACTAAAGATTTCCGTTTAGGTTTTGGAGGATGTCACCTACGAAGCTTCCAAAAATGTGTATCACTGTACGAAATACGCCATCAAAAGAAAATTAAATGCTCAATAACTTAGTCAAAAAAAACTATTTACCACCGTATGAAGGTTTTTTTATAACTATCTTGTATTATATATTTATTTATGATTTCATTGAGTTAATTTGTAAGTAAAGTTAAAAACAGAAATAACCAACTTCAGGAAACAAGATTCTAGTTATTTTGTGTATTTTTTTAATTTTTGGAGTTAAATACACTTTTTTTGTTATTATTATTACTATTATTATAAAAACTAGGAATCTGGATGAAAAGTAAGATAGAGTGTTAATTTGTGTTTTGAGATTTAGGCTGTTCTTGTTTGTAAGTGTTTTTTTTTTCACATTGGTGAGTTTGTGGTATCAGAACGGAAGGAAAAATGTTGTCATCATTTTCCTCCACAAAGTTTAATAGTTTATTGCTTGCATTTATGTTATTTTGGTTTGTGGCTGTGTTTTTTGCATCCATTTACTTATGCTTTGTTGGGAGGGTTTTTCAAAACGGGTCCAATAAGCTTGCAGTCAAGAAGACTGTGTGTTAAGTTACCTTTTCGGTCATATTCGAAATCGAACTTTTGTTAAATTTACATATTTGCAGATGTTAGAACATGATTCAACTATTTTCCGAGGTACGGCTGTTTTTGTATGCGTATAAGTGATGTGCTTATTTGTGCAATTGTAATGTAATGCAAGTATGTGTCAACTATAACTTCAAAACTGATCAAGATATTTATGATATTTACTTTAGTACATATTAGATTTTCGTAAAAAAGGAAACAAAAATCATAGATTTAAGATAAAAGATAACAGATATACATCTGTATTTAGCAAATGGTTGTTTTCTGTAAAATTTACTCATAAGAAATTCCAAGCGATCAATTTACTGTTCGGATAAATCACTGTAAAGATAAATCATAATGTGCTAAGATAAACTGTTTTGACAAAGTTCCCCATTTAGGGGATTTCTAGCTACTTTACATTAATAAAAATACAACTTACCATGATAAATTGAAAAACACAAATATTGAAAATTTGATGCAATTTTAAGCAAACTACCATTTTATATGCTAATTGAATGTACATGAATAGCAAAAGAGGGAGAGATAAAAATTAATATATAGGAAATTTTCTGCACTGCTCACATAATTTTGGAACAACAGGTTTTGGATCTTAGGTGTACTGTGATGCGGATTATATACAAAAAAATGTAGATTGAAAATCAACACATGGCATAATTTTTGCAGGAAACACTTTCAGTTTATGAAAATCAAGAAAAAAATTGTGTTGAATTATTTTCCACTGAAGCCGAGTATACATCTTTAGTTCAAGTTTCTCAGATGTTTACAAATTTGTTCAGAAATTTGGAATAGAAACACACATTTCTATGACAGTAACGGAAGCTAATCAAGAAACAATAAAATTATCATACTGTGAAAGTTCACACATATACGCATAGTGCACATAATTCAAGAATAATATACATAGATGTAAAACATAACCACAGAGACTGTTCAAAATAAGAAAATTAATGAGGTCTGATATTGCCCATCGCTGAATATGCTTACGTACATATTCAGCGAGTACATTTCATACGTACATATTCAGCGAGTACATTACGTATATTTCATAAAGCCTTTAGAAAAGCTAGTGTTGAATAAACATAGAACAACTACAAATTTGATTAAATTGTCTTTAAGCTTGTACTGATAACATGTCAAGCTGGTCCTTTTAAGACGAAAAAGGCAAGTCAAGGCACACTTGAAGAACTCATCAATCGGTAGCTCGAAAAGTTAAAAAAAAATGTAAATAGCTAAAACTTTACGAATATTCACATATTCTGATTCATAACTGATTTACCCTATTTAATATATGTTGTTGTATTTTTCAGTTAGTGTATTTTAAAAAGTGACGTTTATATAAAGTTGACAGTTCGTCTCTTTATTAAAATAAAATATTCTCATTTCAGTATGAGATATTCACATATTCACGTTTCATTTTTCTTTACTTCTAATTTTTACAAAATCTCGACGTAAAACGCTGAGAAGTGAAATCTCTACCACAAATAATAAACAGTGTCTTTGAACATTTTCAATTCTACTGTAGTGAAACTACAGTAGTCACCAATTTTTCTCGTAGTTTGTAGTGTAACACGCTACTTTTAAAAATAAGTAGTATAGGGAGTAGCGCGATATAATAAGTCACTAGTTTGTATCGAGTTTTGGCACTACTTTTAACGTTACTTCAGTAAACAAACAAGGTGCTATTCTACATATCGTGCGATCACCCTTTCTTTATTTGACATTTTGTGTTCTCTGCAACGGTGTACGATTTGCAAAGTGCCAAGCGCTTTGGAACAAATAAAAAATGTCGGTTTTGACAAGATATTTTCTGACAAGAAAATCAGTCAAGATACCTTCATAAGCTAATTGTCCGTCTCATAATATCAAATAAGGCGAGATGGAATTCAATGCATTCTGACGTTGAACACATATGCCGGTTTCTGAAGGAGAACGAGAAGAAACTACACAATATTTTTGATTCTGCAAGTACAGTGCCTTGACGTTTCTTCTAGACACTGTACCTGTACTGCAGGGTTAGAAAAGCTATTGCCTCATGGAGTTAATTTTTTATATGAATGTATTCAGATGTGTTATGTCCCAAGAGATCTTGCTTATCTGATTGCAATTTTGAGATGCAAATGCTACTAAAATGAACAAACATGTTTCTAAATAAATAGTTTTTACTTTTATTTTATTTTATAATTTTGTTTTATTTTATTCTTTTCAGAAATGGGCAAAGACGTAAAGATTGGTAAGCTGATCAGTAAATTTGGGGATCAGTAAATTTGGAAATCAGTAAATTTTACTTATTTAGAATTCCTACGATATATCCATATCCACAATTTATTGTGTAAATTAAAGCCGTGGCAAAATTTGTCTTATAAAAGTAGTGACTATATTTAAAATGTAGTTTGTAGTCGCTACTGTTTTAAAAATGTAGATGTAGTTGTAGTTAATTACATCTGTAATAAAGTAGTTGTAGTTCACTAAAAAAAATAGTTTTATCTAATGTGCAGGGTTAAGTTTTTCAAGCGCCTAAGCAAAGAACTCTTGTTTCAGTATTAGTAGTATCAAATCACCAGTTTCAGTCTGGACCGTCAACTCACTACTCATTCAGAAACCGCGACGATCATCTTTCCTTCTATATTATAAACGGTATTTACATATGATGTCGATAAAAATGTCTCAAAAACATTTTTAGCTACATGCCTCGCAATTGAGAAATGCGAGATTTTGAAATTTGAAAAATTATATCAATATCGAAAGGTGCATTACTTAATTTGTCAATATTGTCGGATCCTCGAATAGTATTGGGCTCCAGAGTCTCATATCGCGGAATGTGGAATATATAAGATTAAAAAAAAGTATGTTCATACCTAAAGGCGTTTGTTTTCTGAAGCTACTTGGACATATTGTTCCCAAATGTATAATAATCTTAGGACTAAGTATGACTGTATTACTCAAAGTATAATGTTTTCTCTTTAGTGATTTTGATAATGTTTCATATGTATTCTTTTTAGAGGTGAAAGTAGTTAAAGTTCATATAGGATTATAGGATTAAAACAAAGACAAATATGTTATTTTTATATTACATCTCTTTTTCTAGCATTTATTTGAAATATATTATATAATACTATTATATAATGAATTCAAGATTAAATATGATAAATGGATATAGCTACTTATGTTCACCTTACAGCATTTATGTAAAAGAAAACGAAATAAGAATTAAAAAAATTGATACTACTAGTTGAATGCTAGTTGAAAATCAACGATTTCGCAATAAGCAACCCTCGATAAACGTAAATTTATGAATAATTCGCGTTTCATATATATTCGGCAAATCGAAAATTTTGGTGTGCGTAACCTCATACAGAAAAAAAATATTGGAAAATTGAAATTGCTCGCTTTCTACCATTCGAACTATTTATCTGTACACCCAATTTGAAGTCTCTATCTCATCCCGAAGCATGTTATTATATCATTTCAACAATCGAACGTTTTTCGGAATATCGAACATTTTGGTGTCCGGCACCCTCTAAAGTAGAAAATATTGGAAAACTTAAATTGCACACTTTCTTCCTTTCGAACTATCTATCTGTACACCGAATTTGAAGTCTCTATCTCATACCGAAGCATGTTTTTTATCATTTTACCTTACGAACGCTTTTCTGTGGAGTACCTCCCCTCCCCTTAAAATAACATTTTTGAAAAACGGTATTAGTCTTGGGTTTTTGTACCAAATGATTAGCCTATATACCAAATTTCAAGCCTCTATCAAATTTTAAAGGCGTCGTTTCTAATTTATTCGGAAAATAGAACACTTTGGTGTGCGGCACCTCTAAAAGTAGCAAATATTGGAAATCCGAAATTGCACACTTTTTTCTCTCGAAGATTTACCTGTACTCCAAATTTGAAGTTTCTATCTCAGCGCAAAGCATGCTTTTCCATCATTTCACTTTTCGAACATTTTGGTGAGGAGCACCCCTCTACATAACATTTTCAAAAAATTCGATTTTCCAGAGATTTTATCGAACGATCGACCCATCATCTACCAGATTGTAAGTCTTTGTCTAGTCGGAAGTGCCTAAAAAGCGTGGCAGGCAGATAGACAGAAAGACAAACGGACAGACGGACACATGGCAATTAGTATATATAGATTAAATAATAAATTCAAGAATGAATATGATTAATGAGTACAACTATTCTTTTTCACCTTACAGCATTTATTTGGAAGATAATGAAAAGAGAAGTAAAATGTTCAACTACGATTATATAATCAATTCAAGAACAAATACGATTAATGGATATAGCTACTTTCTTTCGCCGTACAGCATGTGTTTAGAAGATAATGGAATAAGATTTACAATTTTTAATACTATTATGCAATCAATTCAAGATAAATATGATTAATAAATATCTTAAATGAGTTGATAAAACAAATAAAATATTTTGCGACAAAAATAAAATGGCACTTACTTCCTGTTCTTCCAATAGTAGGAGATCCTGAAAGTAAAGGAAAGTCAACTATTAATATATAAATAACTTAACCTCAAAATTTCAGTCGTTACAGAAAAAAGTATTTTTCCTCAAAATGTTTTAATTTACATTTATATGATAAACACTTTTTATGTTCCAAAAAATTTTTTATCAAACTGTTCAACTTTATTTTTTCATAAATAGTAAGAAAGTTTCCAATTAATCATCCATCATCACACATGTGCATCGTTTAGCGACCGTAGTTGCTCGTTAGTATGGTGTATGCGCTGATGAACGAGTATAAAACTCCTTGTGACAATGATTTTCGAAATTTTTAAATACAAAAAAATAAAGACCAACTTATTTTCTATACATTGAATTCTAAAGTAACTGAATTACAAATCTTTGTGCTCACAATCTTTGTGCTGGCGAACTGCAATGATCGGGAAGTTAGTGTCCATGCTTGGTGATGGATGATTAGTTGAGCAGTGATTCTATGCAACGCTCTGTTATAGGACAGGTGTCGCTTTACAGTACGGCAGCCTCACTTTATCTCATTAGCACTATTTACCTAAAAGTTAGACAATCGCCAAAAATATCGGCATATCCTTCAATCCGAAGGAACCGAAATGTTTTTGAGAGAATAACATTTCCCTTTGGGATTGATTTGTCTTCTTTACACAGGTTCAAAAATATTAAAATACCAAAACTAGACCCACCTTTTTAAAATATTAAAATGTAGAAATTAGGATCGTTTTTTCAAAATAGCTCAAAATATTAAAATATCGAAAGTATGACCACTATATTTTCAAAACTAACAATTTGATTCAGAATACAATTACATATCCATGTAAGGCTTTCAAAGGGCTACAAACTGCTTGTAGTTCATAGCTAGAATTTTTTGCTTTTGAGATTATAAGCATTACACACTTGAAGAAGAGAAAATATTTATGAACAATCTTCTTTGGTTTGAAATGATGATTTCTTGAAAATTATAGGAGCTTTGTAAAAATAATATTATCTAGAAACTGGATTTTCTTCTACACGTTTTTGTCGGTTATATTATGTCCAAAAAAAGTTTAAAATATTAAAATATTGAAATTATTTTTATATATTCATGAATATAACTTTATATCCAATAAGAAAAATAAAGAAGGTCATAGAAATGTAAATGAATAATATCACTCAATTAGTTTTGGATTGAACCTGGAAATTGCTTCGAAAATTTTAGGAAATATTCAAATTATCACATAAAATGTGCAAAATAATTCAGCAAAATATGTTAGATAGTTTTTAAAATAAAAATTGAAATAATAATTATACCTAGTATAGAAAGAGATCAAGTGACTCATTTTAAAATAAAATATGGCATCCATTTTGTTTCCCATTGGGTGAAGATCGTGATGTTTAAAGATAGTTCATATTTGTATTTAGTGTTGCATCCGTCATAAAACCGCATTATTTTTTTGCGTATTATCTGTAAAATTCTGTCTAAATTCTGTGCCAATGCAATTACAATATTTTTGAGTTTAGACGATCATCAAATTTTGATTATTTTTAAAACGAAGCGTGATTTTAATGGATGCAGAATGTAAACAAATCAAGCGATTGCAAGATGAGTTGTATACGAATTGCTGAATTTTTTCACTCAGAATTATTCAGCTTTGGAGTCTGGAATATAAGTGATATGAATGAAATATTCATTGATTTTACATAGAGACCCAGACGATGTACATTTCGATGACGTCATTTGAATAGTTCATTTGCGTAACTAATTTTTAGGAGAAGTTTTACATTTTCAAGTATAATAAATTACTGTAGTACTGTGATAATTAAAAAAATATCAGTTCTGAATATATCACATTTTAGAGATGTTTAAATAAAATTGCATTTCAGTTGGAAAGTGTTTCATAATCAATGCTTTATGTATGATTTATATTTCTTATTTTTTTATTTTTAATTCTACTTCTTCTTAGTTATGCACATTTTGACACTCACAATTTAAATAAATGGTATAAATCCAAATATATATATATTACGTAACTATAAAAGTCACTGGTAGGTTACGTGGAAATTGTAAGGGGTCGAGAGGCCCGAACACCAGAGCACGGTTTGAGGCGGTTCAAACATTTTTGGAAAGAACACTCTTTCCGATGGCGTCAAGGTGGAAACATTGTGACATTGTTTGAGGTCGTTAAAGAACCGATTAAATGCTAAACTATAAAATAACTAAGCTAATTTGAAAATAAAAAATAACGGCGAGGTTTATCTTCCCGAGTCCCGAAATTTCATAGCCGTAAAACGACTAGATTCCTCACTACAGACCTCTCTCTCTCTCTCTCCTTCTCTCTCTCTCACCTTCTCTCTCTCTCTCTTTCTCTCTCTCCCTCTCTCTTACACACACACACACACACGTGCAGACAAACAGTCAGAAACACGGTCATCTTTCACTTTGTAAAATCTGATATCTTCCACTTTGTAAGATAAATTAAATAAGACTAGCCGAATACCCGTTAAAAATCAACGTTCTCGCAATAAGCAACCCCTGAATATTGTAATTTTTTAATAATTTGCATTTCACATTCATTCGGCAAATCGAATATTTTAGTGTGCAGAACCCCTAAAGAAGAAAATATTGGAAAACTTAAATGGCACACCTTTTCCTTTGCACACCAGTACACCTGATTAAAGTCTCTATCTCATCTCGAAACATACTAATTTATCATCTTCCCTTTCGAACGTTTTGCTGTGGAGCACACCCACAAATGAACATTTTTGAAAAACTCTGTTAGCCTTGGGTTTCTTATCAGATGATTGGCCCATATACCAAATTCAAGCCTCTATCACATTTAAAAAGAAGCGTGTCTCATTTATTCGGAAAATCAAACATATTGGTGTGCCGCACCCCCTAAAGTAGCAAATATTGGAAATCTGAAATTGCACACTTTCTTCCTTTCAAACTATCTCCCAGTACACAAAATTTGAAGTCTCTATTCCGTCGCGAAGCATGTTCTTCTATCATTTCACCTTTTGAACGTTTTTGTGTGTAGCACCCCCTTAAATGAACATTTTTGAAAAACCGTATTCATCTTCGGTTTGTTCTTCAAATAATGAGCCCATATACTGAACTTCAAGCCTCTATCACATTGTAAAGTAGGTATTTTCAATTTGTTCGGCAAATCGAATATTTTAGCGAGCGGCACCCCCTACAATAGCAAATGTTGGAAAAACTGAAATTGCACACTTTCTACCTTTCCAACTATTTACCCCTACACCAAATTTGAAGTCTCTATCTCATCGCGAAGCATGCTTTTTTTATCATTTCACCTTTCGAATGTTTTTGTGTGCAGTACCCACCCCATAAATATACATTTTTGAAAAACTCCATTTTGGTTGGGTTTACTATCACATTAATCGCCCATATACCAAATATCATGTCTCTATCACATATGAAAAGAGGGATTTATTCTTTATGCCAAAAATCGAACATTTTGGTGTGCGGCACACCCTAAAGTAGAAAATATTCGAAATCCGAAATTGCACACTTTCTTCCTTTCAAACGGTTTACCCATACACCAAATTTGAAGTATCTGTCCCATCGCAAAGCATGCTTTCCTATCATTTCACTTTTCGAACGTTTTGGTGTGGGGCACCCCCTCTAGAGAACGTTTTCGAAAAATTCGATTTTTGCAGGAGGTTTTATCGAACGACCGAGCAGTGTACTAAATTGCAAGTCTCTATCTATTCGGGAAGTGCCCAAACAAAGCGGGACAGACAGACAGACGGACACTTGGCAATTAGTATAGATAGATGATTTTCTTAGCCTTTACATTTACAAAGCAGTTTTTTCTGTTAATGTACTACGAAACATTTTTTAATGTGAAAACAAAAATTCGCTCAAACAGTAATTATTTACAATTTGTAAATATTTATGTTGCTTAAATACGGTGTCCGCCCATCGAATATCTTGTAAACTATTTTATCACGTGATCTCCTGTCTTCATAATCCAAGAAAAAACAATCTTTTAAACGTTATTTCCAAGTGGCATTTTCTATTATATCTCAGAAGTATAAATAAAACGTATCTAGAAATAGAAAAATTAATTCTTTCAACAACGCGTTAGCAACCGTTGCAATTCCAGGTACAGCTTTTCTTTCTGTAGTAATTACGAGAAAATCCCATTGAAGAATTGAAGGAAACAAGGGAGAAGGTTTTAGGCAGAGGATATTTTTGTCATTTATTAATTCTTTTTATTTTTAATCAATAGAAGGTCTTGGCTGTATTTGTTTTCAAGCACTTAGTTTAATTTTATTAAAGTTTTGAATCTGAGGAACTTTGAGTATTTTATAGATTAAAAGATTTAGTTATATTTTAAGTGAATGTTATTAACTTGATTTTGATATTCTTTATGAACTCAAATGCCAATCGCCATATCTAAAACGTAAAATATAAAATTTACTTTTAAGGTAAATAACCTAGAAGCATTTGATATTGGTCTAATATCGGACCAATATTGTAAATTTTGGCTTTCCATTGGAAAGATTTTCGATGTAAGCCCAATATCGGGAAAATATCGGAGTTATATTGGCCTAAAAAATTGGCTAGATATTTTCATTATAATATTACGCCAATATTGATGTTGCATTGGAAATATTTCCAATGAAACGCCAACATTGGGGTAATATTGTCCCAATATTTTAAGGGGACGGTGGACGTTGAAATGAGCAAAAATCGACTAATAAAAGTTTCAATATATAACATTATTTTACACATTTAACATTTGCTTACGGGTGGGACAGCGTCCATCCCAAACGAAGACCCTCCCAAAAAGACAGGTATTTGACATACCCTATCGCAAACAGTTCGACCCCCTTTCCAGGCATTGGCGTCCATGGAAATCGCATAGAGAAACATTGCACCTGCTGCAGCAAGTGCAGTGTTCGCCTACAGAAACATTGCAGCAGGTGCAATGTTTCTCTCGGCGATTTCCATGGACGCCAATGCCTGCAAAGGGGGTCGAACTGTTTGGGATAGGGTATGTCAAATACCTGTCTTTTTGGGAGGTTCTTCGTTTGGGATGGACGCTGTCCCACCCGTAAGCAAAAGGTTGAATGCATTTTTTTCGAAACGGAATTTTGAGAGGTTTTACATTTTTAAAATGTTCCATGCGTCTTAATTTTTGTCTGAGATGCATGAAATTATGCAAGAAGATACATCTCATACTTTTTAATTAAACTGGGTATGCATTTTATAATTGGATTTTATTAAGGTAATTAAAAGTGAATAACAACCTAATTAAATGATGAAAATTAAGTTTTAATGCAGAAAATATTTTTAAAAAGTTAACTTTCTAAGGGATTTAAAAATGAATACCCAAATTTGTTCATAATGTGTTTTTGAGTGATCATAATGTAAAATGAATTAAAAATGTGAACAAATGGCACGCAAGGAACATTTTCAAATTTTCGTTAAAAAATTAAATTAAAAAAATGCAAAATTATAACAAAATTGAAAAAAAAAATTAATAGTATTGTATATAGTAATGTTAAGAGGAATATTTATAAAAATTTTCACGTTTCTAAGTCAATAAATAAATAGAAAAAAAATTCAACGTCCACCGTCCCCTTAAGCCAATATTAGGCCGATTCCAACAAAATGTTCGCTTTTCCATATTGGTCCAATATTTTCAATATTGGCTGATTAATGTTCTCAATATTGGCTGATTAATATTTTCAATATTGATCATTGCTACTAGGGTATTCCATGAACTAAGGAATCGATTTTCTCAGAAAATATCAAACAATGAGGCTCAATCTAAGGCCAGTTTTATCATTCTCCACCTAATTTTGAACAACATTGATTTAAAAACACAGTTTCTCATGATCGCTCTATATTTTGTAACAGTGCCAGGTTGTGCTAATGTCTGAAGCAACTTCACAAACTAGAACAGTGTTATCTGATAATGTACTTCTAAGGTAATATGAAATATCACCCAATACGGCCGCGATGGTGTACGGGTCAGCATGTCTTGCACTGACAAAGAGAGCTATTTCCGGTTTCGACTGATTGCGATTTTTAAGTGAAATGAAGACTACTACTGTAAAATTGATTCACGAATGCAAATATTGTATGGGATTATCAGAAGTGCATGGACTGGCTTTTCTGGCCTTGTTTCTCAGTAGGAGGAGAACGGGACACTTGCACAATCTGACATCTTGCAGGGTGTTATAGATCACCTGATACGTCCGGGCACGATTACGGATTTCAATGAACCGTGATTTTTATGTGAAATGACACAGTGACGTTGGTAAAAGGTTAGGCTGTCATAATTCCCCATTGGGAATTCAAAAACATTATTTCTTTGTTTACTTTCGCCACCTGAACGACATTTACTGTTATAAATCACTTTACCATCATAGAAAAAGGCCCCTAAATATAGAGGCTGACGCATCCGCCATTTTGTCTCCAACCAATCCAATCAGTTATCGTTTATGATTTTTCAATAGCGCGCGCCAGTTGCGAGTGCCAATCATTCAGCAAATCATTGTGTTAATCATTTAACAAAGTAATTTAAAATGTTTTGTTCTTCTCGAGATCTTGAGGAAAGAACCAGGAAGTAACACTCTTTTTGTCATGCACAGTTTCAACTGGGAGTAAAGATGGCGCTGTTTCGCCAGCTTGTATATTAAGGAGTCGTAACGGTAAATGTGGGCGTTAACGTGTATGAGAATACAGTTACTTTAGATGCAATTGCAACATAATGCATATATTGTCATATGCAGGTTTTTTTTCTCAGGGGATCAATTTAAGATCTAGAGTTTTATTTTCCCCAATGACCAAGCACAAGATCTAGAGATTAAAATGAAAATTTTATTTTTAGGGTTCTGTACATATAAAACTGAATATTGTTGCGTGTATACGCGTGTAATACGCCCCCTCCCCCATATTTAAAATCAATCGACAACTTTGAAACCAGATTAGTGGTTAAACACAAAAGTTAGAAAACTTTAAATTCTGTGAAAAAAGGGTGTGTGTGTGGGGGGGGGGGGCGACGAATTTTATGGGGGAAAATGTAGGGTACTTTCAAAGCATTAGAATTTCTTTTCCTCGCAGCGCAAAGTATTGAATAAACATCTGAACACAAACTATTGAACATTTAAACACTAACTATTGAACACTATTGAACATCTGAAACACTACTTTCATCTATGGCCCTCTTACTGAACAGCAAGAGTTTGCGTGCTCTTTCAATTTTTCTTTTGTTCTCATTCAGGTATCACAATGGATAACAGATTCAAAGATTTATGTTACAAGATTTGAAAGATGATTTTTTTTAATTTGATTAAAAATGCCTATTTCTTATCAAGATCAAGGAGAGTTTGCATACATGTTGAGCATTATGTAAAATTTTCGATCACAAAATAAACGAAACTACCTTAAAATTCCTATAATACCACCCGTAACTAAATATGCCCTTGTAAAAATTCGAAGTCTTAGCAAATACAATATGTTTATATAACCCCCTTCATCTTTTCAAGAAACTTCCCAGTGCTTGGAAGAATTTTAATTTAATAGTTAACAAATTAATTGCCCTTCTATGAAAATCCGCTTTTAATGTTATTAAAATGTTCAGTAAAAAATGGCTCCTACTTAAAATAAGACATTTTCAGGGGGTGCGTTGGCAGTCCTCTGACCCCCTTAAATACTCCCATGAATGTATATACTGAATTTCCAAAATTTTCCCCGCATACCTATTTATACACTTCTATAAATATTCAACCGTGGGATTCAGAATTATATAAACTTATGTTTTCATATTTTTGTTGAATCAATTCGTGATGTATATTGGATACAAAACCGGGCCGTTTCACTCCTCCCCCACCTGCATCCTTTAGCAAAGTGCTTAAAGACAATTTCCTATAACTTAACAATCAAACTTTCCAACTGCATTTTTTTACTGGACTTTGCTGTGGGGGTGTTGGTGAGACAGATTGATTTAGATTCAAAATACACTACTGGTATCAAATCAATGATATGGCATATAATTATATTTTGCGTGTAAAATAAATTGCTTTAGATCCAAATACACAACTAATGCTAAATAAATGATATCGTGATATTAAATTATATTTTGAGGGTGAAATAGATTGCTTTAGATCCAGAATACATGAATGGTACTAAATAATTTTTTATCGTATTAAATTGTGTTTTATGAGTGAGATAGACTATTTTTGATCCTAAATACAACACTGATACCAAATCATTGATTTCGTATTAAATTATATTTTTTGAACGAGCTATTTCTCTTACAAAGTACTAAGCACCAATACAAGCAATACAGACAATAATTATGCAGTAATACAGACAATAATAATACACGTACAACCATAGGCATTAGAATTACAAATCCATTAGAACTATCAAACGGTAAACGAAAGTTGTTTCCTTCGTCCTATCGGCACGCATTAATTCCAAGAAAATTGTTTTCTAGAATATGCAAATCCTGGCCCAGGAATTTTCATAAGAATCTAATTTCCGCGTAACTCCATGTGCTTAAAATATCTTAAGAATACCAGTTGAAATCTCTTCATTGCTTAAGCACTTCTGAACTAACTCCGAAAGTTAGTGGATGGCGTTTTCTTTAAGCATTCTTATTCATTCGTTTAGGTGAAATTTAGTACTTAAGACGGAAGTCGAGTCGTTTACGTGCAGTCTGATTTTTATCCTACATGTGATAGAATTACAATCAAACGATTTGGTACTTTTTTTAGTTGTGCAGCGATTTTCAAAGAAGGGCAAGGTAATGAAATGGGATTTCTATATTATTCCAGAGTAATAGTTTGGGTAGATATTGATCTCCTTGTGTAATAAGCTGAGCCGAATAGAAATTTTACTTTTATTACTTTCCTTATATACATTATGTGTAAGGAAAGTATTATGACGGGGCCGAAAATTCGAATTCGAGTTTTCGACGGGAGAGTACGTTTCAAGCATCCCTGATCGCAAATCAAGCATTTTTGAAGTGATGTCTGTGTGTGTGTGTTAGTGAGTATGTGGAGTCGATAACTGATGAACGAATGGACCGATTCGAACGAAGTTTGGCACAAAAATCACAATCCGCAAACAGTGGAAGTCAATTGTTTTCATGCGCAATTGAATGTTCAGAACGCCCCTAAATTTTCGAGTGAAATTTTGAAAAAATCGTCAAAAAATCAAAACCGCTAATAAAGTTACGCAAATAGACATTTCTTATGTAATTTTTCTTTAGAAAACGATTGACATAAATTTTAGAACACTAACATAAACCGTTCTCGAGATATTGCACATTCTTCAAAATAATTATCAAAAAGTCATATAAAATAAAAAAAAAATATTTCCTATTCAGAAACATGTTCACTTTTCATATGTAATACCATGCGATAAATTTGGTGGCATCATTCTCGTGGAACTTGCTCGTTCCATTCAGGAAAAAAGATACTTTGAGTAATACTTTTGTATTTGAACGCCAATAGTCATTTATCTGCTGTAAGAATAACTGTTTCTCAGTCCATAACGCTTGGCGAGATTTTGGCGACGAAATGGGTGGAATGTCGCTAACTGGGTGACATTTTTAATTGTTGCCAAATAAAAAAAAATCTCGCCAAATGGATAAAAATGACGCTAAGTCAGTGAAAATGACGACTAATTGAAGAAAATTCAGCATCTTGGAAAGAATATAAGTATCTACTATAAGAATAACCTTTTTTTTTAACTGTAAAAGTAGTAAATTCATTGTATTATATAAGGAAAGTCATGTGTTGCCCACATCAGATTTTTTTAAATTGCAGCTACTGCGGGAAAGTTGCCGTATGACACACATATATTGCACAAAATATTTTGGCAAAATGTTTGAAAATTTACGGACATTAAAATAATCAGTATTTTAAAAACAATGATTGAAGCGAAAAATATAGAATGAATTTTGGATTTCGGTTTGTGCAGAAAACATTTTATTGATCCATTATAACACAAAAAAGTTCTTCCAAATATTTAGATATTTTGCTAAGCTACATGAATCTCAAACTTATGGATAATTAAGAAACAAATGTTATTGAACTGATATATTATGAAAAATGCATTACTTTAATGTCTGGTTTTTGATATCACGGGAAAGTTATATTGTAACTAGTTATTACATATCTGAAAACGTACGAAAGAATTTTTTGAAGTATTTGTTCAACCTACAGCCCAACTATTTTATGGTCTTTAAAAGCTTTATTTAATTTTAACTTTTTATAAAAGCTGCAAACCGTATAGGACTTTTATTTAGTTCAGTCTAGCAGATTACAATTGCTGTACTATAAGATGTAAATTGTATTTATATTGGTAATCTAGACTTCTACGCAGAAAGAAATAAAGTGAGAGGGGAAATATACGAAAGTAAATCAGCCATTTAGCGCAGTAGAAAATATGAACATTTCAACGAAGTCTTAATTCCTGATGCTACGGAAGAAAAAACGCTGCAGTGGCAGAATTCGTTAAGAAAGGATATACATCATGATATAGGATGCACGATAACTGCATAACGGCTTCAAGACTGTTTTAATTGAAACAATTTCCCCAAACGCAATACTTTGTTTATTCAAAAGATATTTTAAGTAGCCATAATCTCAGATACTTGCAGTAATATGAGAAAATTAATTATGATACTCATATTAAATAGGAAACAGAAAAATCCCCGGGTTGCTATTGACTGTCGAAAACCCAGACCATCCGACTGGTCCAGGGACTAAGAGCAGCAAGATTCAAGTTAAACTTTGGAGATAAAATAATGTTGATTTCATCAGCTAGAATAAATGCTTAGCTCACGAGCTTCTATTTACGGCCTACGTAATCAAGAGATTCAGGGAATGTTGACGTGTAGAGAAATGCTAAAGATGAAATTCAAGAACTCTGAAATTACTTCAAAAGTATATAGTGAAAGAGTAGTATGGATGCGTACATTTGTTTTGACCTAGAATCAAACAAATAATTTCATATGTTGGACTTAAAGAATATCAGTGAAAGTGTCTTAATTAAAATTAAAAAGTTCAAAAATGTAGAAAGAGTGTGAGGATGTCGTCTCATCATTCACATTCAGATGTCGATCTTTATGTTAAGGCAGTATTATAATTTAACGCAATTTTAAAGAATATCAGTGAAAACGTCTTAATTAAAATTCAAAAATGCAGAAAGAGTGTGAGGAGGCTTTATCTCATTCTCATACATACGTTGACCATTACGTTAAGGCAGTGCTATAATTTAATGCAATTTATAATCATTGTAAGTTTAAAGATCTAGTAGAAAACTTATAGACGTAATTTGACTAAATATTTTGATTACTGAATTTGTATGGTACAAGAAACGTATAATATAAAATTTCTGTTTTATACAAAATCAAAGTTATGTATTTATTACTTCATTTACATTTTAATGAAATTACTTTGAAATTTAAACTTATTAACGGCAAAGTATTTAACGATCTATATGAAATTTATTTCGTATTAGAATGGATCTATGAAATAAGTGCTCAGCACAAGACGGAATTTAAAACTATGATTGTAGCAAATGTTCTAACGAAATTGTAGCGAATTTTCTAACGAAATTTCGCTGCAATCACCCTTTTAAAATTTATTCGAGACTTCAACGCCTGAAGGATTGAATTTTCAACTAATTGGTTAGTATGTTCTGTGTGGTATACGTGATCCTTAAGGCAGTTCGTCGGCATTAGCCGTAATTGAAACTAGAAAAGAAAATCGGATAAAAACCAAAACAGTACGTTTAATACATTATAAAATTGCGCCAATTTTAGTTTTTCGGATATATATATATATATATATATATATATATATATATATATATATATATATATATATATATATATATATATATATATATATATATATCAGATTACTCAAAAAATACAAATTTCGTTGTATTTAAAAAAATAAATATGAAGGAATTTTCCAACGGATTGTTCAAACAGTGCTGAAAAGAACGGGCTTCTATCTTTCCGATGGGAACTCCTTAAAATATTTTAGGTCGCCTGGAAATCGGTTTATTGGTCTAAATCGGAGTAAAACATAAAATAACTTAAATAAGTAATTTGAAGTTGAAAGAAAAAAAAATGCCGAGGTGCATCTTTCTGGGCCTGAAGAATTTTTGTACTAAATTTCATGGTCAGACAACGCTTATATTTCCCGCTGCTGACTGCACACACAGGCAGACGCATACAGAGATATCTTTCTTTGTTATGTTTGAAGAGGCGGAACTCATTACAATCTGAATATTTAGTGAAGGTAATGTCTACTTACACGCCATCTCATCGGCGGTTTCCAAAACCACTAATGTTAGCACGTACTTTTAAATTGTTCTGTTTATTTTTTGAAAATTAAATAATATTTCATGAAATTAAAAATATATCCTCCTCTGTTATTTAATGGATTTTTTAAATTCATTTATTGCCTTTCAGTATTTTCTAGGTTGCATCATATTAACATCCGGGCATTTTTACAGGTTGGTTATTGTGTTTATTTATGTTTTCTTAAATTCACAACCCATTTTTTAAAAGTCGTGGCATTAATTATAGAAAATTTAATTCTTAATACACGAGTCTATTAACCGCTATATTCATAAATTTGATAACATTTATTCTACGCACCACTGTACCCCCTTTTGCTGTTACATCAGATATTTCATGCTAATGAGGATGTAGTTTATGTGACATAAGCAGGAAATCGGCCCATTGTTGTTGATATCTGTTCCAAATCATTACTTTGGAAACAACCCTGCAGGCTGGTTCTGTAACAACGCATAGGACTGTGTATACGTTTTTATGATCAAGTACTAATTCGAGCATAAATACGCGTTGCGCAGTGTATATCTTAAATATATAAAACAACAAATCATGACAATGTATTATTAAATCTCATAGGACATTTTATTTCTTTTTTGTCTAGACAAGCACTAATTCGAACAAAATTATTTACGGTAAGATGTAGAGAATATTTATACAAGTGTAATTCCCACATAGCCCCGTGTACTTAAACAACTTAAGAGTCTTATACCTTCCAGTCACAAAAGGGTTCTTTGATTAAGCTCTTCTAATTCCGTCTTTGTAAGTTAGTAAACATAGTTTCATTTCTTAAATGTTATGTGTTTCTTAAAATATAATTATTATATTACAATAAGAAATATTTATATCTAAATATTTTGTGTAATTTAATTTTTTCTCTGATAAAGTGTGATAAAATTGATGTTATTTTCTCTTTAGATTATACCAGAGGTTTTCAACCTTTTTGAATTAAACGCAACATTGATAAACCACATTTTTTCAGAGACTACTTACTCTGTGGCTGGATTTAGTCTTCATAAATCATATTCGGCAAAAACATAAAGAGGTAGATAATAATCATGTAAGATATAGTGCAAGATAATATTCATGTAAGATAAAGTGCAAGATCATAATCAGATAATAATCATGTCTATCCACGGCGCCGCTACACTAATTTTGAAAGCGCTCCAGGACGTCGCGGCGCACCTGTTGAAAATCACTGTTTTATACTATAAAAGAAAATATCTTCTCTCTGTCTCTTTTATTTACCTTTCTATCCAGTTATCCATTCGCTCCACTTTGCGAGACATTTGGCGACAATTTGACGGCCTTTGGGATTATTTGTCGAAATATAGCAAACGGCAATTTTTCAATATTACTGCCAAATTGATGAAATTTAAATGTCTTGAAAAATTAGATTGATTGTTTTTATAGTCGCTGGTCGCACTGTTGAAATTATCAATTTAATATTCTCGATTCTAAATATAGTGATGATGTATTCTATTGGAATGGTTGATTCAATAGAACAGAAAAACATGAAACATAAACATGATAATTCAGTGGTACGTAAACAGAAAAAAATGGAACATAAACATGGTATATTCAATGGAACGTAAACAGTAAAACATGGTACATTCAGAGAATTTAATATTTTACTTCTTTTGCAAAGTCCAAAATGTGAGGTTTATTTGTACGCATATCCGATGGTCACTACTGGCATACGAGGAACATTGATAGGATTAATTTAGTTTCATAAAAAATAGTGAGTAACTCTGTTACTCGTTATAAATTGAGTGAAACATCACTCCATTCGCATATTTCGAAGGGGAAAACATTCGTTTGTGTACGACGATGGTGCAAAGGTACAAGGCGCCTAGGGAAGTGTTTCTATGTTTATTACTATTTTTTTAAATTTCTTGATTTTATTTTTTGAAAAATTATTCAGGTTCGATAGATTAATAGACTGCAGTTTATCTTGTCTGAATCAGACCACAAATACCGAAATTATAGATTATGGAATTTTTGGATGTAACATTTGCAGTCATTTCACCGGGCAAGCATGCCATGTAAGGAATACGTGCATCAGATGTTGATACACAGTTGTCATAGATCTTAAATTAATTCTCTTCCCTTACTAATGCATTACGAGATTATGTAAACATTTATTACTTAAAAACTGGCAATCCCATTTAGATGAATATATCTCTCCTAGAACCCATTACCTTGCAAGAATTAAACTATTTTTACCTCAGGTTGATCTCAGCTTACAACAAATTTTAAATAATTATTTAATTTATTTTATTGCTGGGCATGGTCCTTATTTGGATTATTTACACTTTTACAAAAATTAATCAGCATCCAACTGTACAGCAACTTTAGTGACGTGGATCACTATGTACTTCCTCCTTCCCTATGACTAAAAAATTCTATTTAACCAAACCTTCCCTAAATAATTATCATATGTGGTTTTCGAATCTGTCTAAAAACTAAGCTGCTATTAATCGGATTCAAAACTGTATTTTAATTGCCAAAAAGATCTAGGATAATATCTGGAAACTCATTAGTGTATGAAAATTTATGCTTTTAATTTTTCTCTATCAATGTTACTGCTTTTTTCTTCTTTTTTTGCACTGTTCTATTAGTGTATGTTTTTCTGTTTTATTTTTAAAACATTTATCTTGCTTTTTTCTGCTTGCTTCCTTTCTAAACTTCTACTCTGAGTAAAATATAATATTATAACTGTACATCTATATATGCCTATAGCATGTGTGTCAAATGATATGTGTGCATGTATTGCTAACCAACATGTATGTCTTTGTGTATTGTTTTTGTTTTGTGTGTGTTTCCCGGTCGATTCTTGTAACTGATCTACATCCTGGACAACCTATGTAATAAATAAATAAAATGAACTTAAGGAGAATATGGTTCGGTAAGCCTTGTGGTTAGAGCACGGGGATTGCACTCGAAGGACTCGAGTTGATTTCCGTCTCTGCCCCAAGTGCCTTCGTGCCTGCTCGGAATACAGGTACGTGTTAAATCAGTGGAACCAAAAGTCCTTACGAGATCTTGGTGGCAAGGAAGGAGGGTGAATGTTGCCCCCACTGGTTTCGACCTAAATTGGGTGACACTGCTCCGGCTGTTAAAACAGATGTCTTACACCTTCAGGTAGGTCGGACGTTCGTCGAACGAAAGAAAGCTCAAAGGGTACGGGCAGGTATAGTAAGTGATTAAGTCAAGATGCTCACACTCGGAGGACCTCCGGCCACACAAAAAGCTGCTATATGCCTTAGGGTTAGTCGTGTGGTCTGGGTTTTTAACACTCGGAGAACCCATACTCGATTCCCTCCGCCACTCAAAGCTATATCCGTATCTGCGTGGAGTATGGGCACGATAAATTCTTAGGTATGAAAGTCCATCCGAAAGGTGATGGCTCTTGTGGTTACCACCGCCATTGGGTTACTGTTTAAATTGGGTGACACATTCCTGGTTGCTTAAACATATACTTTACACCTTCTGGTAGATCGAACGTCCTGGGCAGAAAACAAGATTAAAGGTTATATATATATATATATATATATATATATATATATATATATATATATATATACATATATACAAAAATATACATATTGAATTCGGCAGACACATTTACTTATATCATGTTGACAACCCAACTGAACGATGGGCTGATTATGCAGCATTGTGAAAAGTTCTGGAAAATCCTGTAACTCGTGAAATTCCTAGTTAATTTACAAAACTCGATAACTTTCTAGAACGCACCAAAACTCTTCAAGTTGGTGGGTTTTTCTAAACTCTTAACCAAGTTAACCGAATTTGTTCCCAAGGTCAAACGACCTGGACCTTCAAATTATAACAATGGTTTTCTCTAACGTAATCGTAATAATATAATGTTACTTCCTCCCCCCCCCCCTCTTCACATTTCTTTCATGATTTACATCTTACGTTTTACATCAAAAAAGTAAAACCCACATATAGGAATATGGTTACACATAGCATAAAATAAATGACAAAAGCATTGCAAACACCAATTTCATCAAGACTTATTAAATGTCAACAAAAAGAATATGTTTTCATCTTACAACTGACAAACACTAACTTGTTTTCCCTAAGATACAAATCCCAGATTAGAAACTTCATTTTATTGCAACACAAATCCATGCACTTAAAACATCTTAAGACCATCTGTCACCAAAATTGTTCTTCGCTTAAGGGCTTTGAAAAATATTTCCAATTGTTACTAGATGGCGCTGTCTTTTAGAAATCGGGAGCATTTATTAAAGTAGAATAATTTACTCAAGAACAATGGAGATGGGTAACTTGGAGTCTTTAATGTATTTCAAATATTGAAGTATTGTTTCCAGGGGCCGACGTAGGCTAGTTGGGGCCCGAGGTAGACATTCCTTCGGGCCCCCTTTCATCCATCTCTATATATGAAATGAACAAAAATATTTCTAAAGAACATAATTGCATTCTAAAAAAAGTATACAAAATATGCTTCTTTTATATTTTAATTGAATTTAAATTATTGGCAATTTTCTGATCATGGATATGATTCCAAGATGCTAAATTAGTGCGGCTAATCCCTATATATCCACAAAATTAATCTATCCGCTGGAAAAATCTATTCTAATGTTGTACATTTTTTTTTAGGAATCAGCCGTTAATTTTTCGATGTTGCAATTGTTTAATTTCGGGCCCCCATGATGCAAGGGCCAGGGCCAGTTGCCCCCCGTATGTCCCTGTGTGAATTCAACCCTGATTGCTTCTTGTTTTCAAGATGGTGAGATAGGTTCTGAGTTTTTCTAAAATTAAAATTATCTTTGGAAATTTTCTGTCGTTTAATGATTTTAAACATCTGAAATCATGGCACGAAAATCGTGAGTCAATCCGAACAAATAGCCTGACCACTATTCTTGCGTTAAAGATATAATTCGAAAATTTCATTATATAGAAACAGCTGAGTGAGACTGACAGACTAAGGGACACTTCTACAGCTCAAATCATTGAAGGTAGAAACTTGAAACTTTGCATACACGTGGGACTTGACATAAAAATAATGAGAAAAATCTTGATAAATTTGTAAATCGCGGAATTTTTTATTCTAACATTTTTTGATCAGTAACTCGGGAATGGTTTGATACACTAAGTTTCTTTTTATAGCATTCTACACAGATAAATATATCTCGAATTTTCTTAATTAATTCTAATTGATACTAGATGGCGCTAACTTTAATTGTTACTGGATGGCGCTAACTTTAATTGTTACTAGGTGGCGCTAACTCTAAGTGTTATTAGATGGCGCTGTCTTTCGGAAATCGCGATCATTTATTAAAGTAGAATAATTACTCAAGGACAATAGAGATGGGTTACTTGGAGTCTTTACTGCACTTGAAATATTGAAGTATAGTTTCCAGGAGCGAACTTAGCCTAATTGGGGCCCGCAGTAGACGTTCCTTCGGGCCCCCTTTCACCTCTCGATATATATGAAATGAACAAAAATATGGGTGTTTGATCATCCGTTCTTGAGGTATTTTAATTTATTAGTTACAGCAGACATTTTTAACACTTTATAACAAAGTTGAAAAGTGTTTATGACTTTGTTCATTCATTCTGTCTGTCTGTCTGTCCGTTAGCACGATAACTGCCGTAAAGATGACTTAATCAAAATGAAATTTTAGAATGTTGTTCAGACGGTCTGTAGGACCTATGGGAATATAAATGAATAATATCAACCAATTAGTTTTGGATTGAATCCGGGTTGAAGAAATGAAATACATTGAACCCTATGGGACCTGATTTTTCAAACATTTTTTAAGCGAATTTAAAATTCACAAATTGCTTCGAAAGTTTTATGAAATATTAAAATTATCCCATAAAATATATGAAAAATTTCAGTCAAATATATTCAGTAGTTTTTTAAATAAAAATTAAAATAATAATTAGCCCATTATATAAAGCTATCACGTGACCATGATATGAAAAGATCACGCTACCCACTTCAAAATGAAATATGGCATCCATCTTGTCTCAAAATCATGATTTTTAAAGTTCTTTTTAATTCATATTGAGTGTTGTATCCGCCCTAAAACCACTTTATTTTTGCTTAAATTATGTGCATTTACATACTGAAACAACGCAATCACAATATATTTGAGTTTAAATGATCATCCAAATTTGATTATTTCTACAACGAAGCCTATTCTTCATTTATGTAAAATGTAAACAGCAAAATATGTAGAATGTGTTGCATAAGAATTGCTGTATTTCTTTAACGCAAAATTATTTAGCTCATGGAGTCTGCATAGCTGATAGGAATGAAATATTCATTGATTTTACAGAGAGAAGGACGATTTTTTTCAATGAAGTTTTAAGCATAGAGTTTTATTACTGGTAGCTTCATGGTCATAATTTTTAAATAAAATAAATTATTATAGTATTGTGATGAATGAAATGAATGGGAAAATATGTATGAATGAAATGCAGCTTTCATAGAGAGAGCCAGGCGTGTTATTTTTTCTATGACGTCATTTGAATGAATTTCAGTTGTTTTCGATGGTGTTTTCAAATATAATAAATTATCGTAGTATTATGAAAATTCTAAAAATTTTACCGAGGAATGTATCGCAGTTTAGAGATGTTTAAACCAGGCAATTCATATTTGAATGCCGTTATTTGAATGAAGCTAATTTTTTTCGATGAAGTGTTAAGTTTTCAAATATAATAAATTCATGTAGTATTGTAATAATTTAAAAAATCTTACCGGGGAATGTATTGTATTTTAGAGATGTTTAAATAAAATTGCATTGAAGTTGGAAAGTGTTTCATAATCTATGCTTTATGCATGATTGATCTTTCGTGTTTTTTATATTTTATCAAATAATGTATTTATAGTTTTTGATCCAATTGTAGCAACCGAGTTACGTTTCAAATATTGAAATTGTTTATTGGCTATTTATCAAAACAAAGAATTGAAAAAAGTAATGCTATAATTAATTGATTTGTCTTAAAACGTTGTAGAAAATGATACTACACAGCGATTGGAAACGAAATATTGTTCCACATACTGCAATTTCCATGTTACCAGACCAATAAAATGTGCGCCATTTTTATGGCTAAATTTGAAACGGTTTTTAATATTTAGAACTTTTATTAAGCGTGCAGTTAGTTATCACTTAGTTATCACTTAGTTATCACTAGCCCTTTTGCCTGCTCAAAACATGGTGGAAAATGGATAGTATGAGATACGCCTAATGTGTAAAGAGTAACAGTTTTAAAAGAGTTTAAAACGCAACTTTTGATAATATTTATACATATATTTTGAACAAAGTTAAGAAAAGAACAATCGCTGAATGTAAAAAAGTTCTATTTAAGTTTTATTGCAACTTAAAATGTGAAATATATAAAGTCGAAATTACTCGACATTTTTATTTTGATTTATCTCAAATAGAGATATATTTCGAGAAGCTTAATTTTAAACTGATAGTACCTTTTGTGCAAAAACAGAATACACAAATTTAAATAAGTATCAATGCATAAGCGTCTGAATACAAACAAATTGACAAAACATTCATTCACCAAAGAACATATAGCAAGAAAGATCAATCATGCTTAAATCATTGATTATGAAACACTTTCCAACAGCAATGCAATTTTATTTAAACATGTCTAAAATGCAATACATTCCTCGGTAATATTTTAAAACTTATCACAATATTACATTGATTTATTATATTTGAAAACTTAAACCTTCATCGAAAACAATGAACTTCATTCAAATGACGGCATTGAAATATAAATTGCCTGGTTTAAACATCTCTAAAATGTGATATATTACTCAGTAATTTTAGAATTATCATAATACCACGATAATTTATTATATTTAAAAACTTTATCGAAAACAACTGAAATCCATTCAAATGACGTCATAGAAAAAATAACACGCCTGACTCTCTCTAAAAAAGCAGCATTTCATTCATAAATAATTTCCCATTCATGTCATTCTTCACAATACTATAATAATTTATTTTATTTAAAAATTAAGACCATGGAGCTACAAGTAATTTAACTCTATGCTTAAAACTTCATTGCAAAAAATCGTCCTTCTCTCGGTAAAGCCAATGAATATTTCTTTCATATCAGCTATGCAGACTACATGAGCTAAATTCTTTTGCGTTAAAAAAATACAGCAATTTCTATACAACTCATCCTACATATTTTGCTGTTTACATTTTACATAAGTGAAAAATAGGCTTCGTTGTAGAAATAATCAAATTTGGATGAGTATTTAAACTCATATATATTGTAATTGCGTTGATTTAGTATGCAGATGCACAGAATTTAAACCAAAATAAAGTGGTTTTAGGACGGATACAACACTCAATATGAAATAAAAAGAACTTTAAAAATCACGATTTTGAGACAAGATGGATGCTATATATCCTTTTGAAGTGGATCACGTGATACTTTTCTATCATGGTCACGTGATCGTTTCATATAAGAAGTGTTATTATTATTATTTTAATTTTTATTTAAAAAACTACTGTATATATTTCGCTGAATTCTTTTTTATATATTTTATGGAACAATTTGAATATTACCTAAAAATTTCGAAGCAATTTGTGAGTTTTAAATCCGCTTAAAAGATGTTTGAAAAATTAGGTCCCATAGGGCTCAATGTATTTCATGTTTTCAACCCGGGTTCAATCCAAAACTAATTGGCTGATATTATTCATTTATATTCCCATAGGTCCTACAGACCGTCTGAACAACATACTAAAATTTCATTTTGATTAAGTCATTTTTACGGCAGTTATCGTGCTAACGGACAGACAGATAGACAGATAGACAGACAGACAGACAGAATGAACAAAGTCATAAACACTTTTCAACTTTATTGTAAAGTGTTAAAAAAATGATGAATCTGTTTTCGAAACATTTTCTGAATCCATTTCTGGAACTATCGTATAACATTTTAAAAGCGTTATAAGTGAAAGATAATAAGAACTTTTGTGGCATGAAATATAAATTCCCTTCCACAGAGAATAAAAATTCAATAAATTAACAAGGTTTAAAAATGATTCAAAAAGTAACTGAAAAACCGTGATGAAAGTCATATACACATGGGAATATATATATATATACATATATATATATATATATATATATATATATATACATATATATATATATATATATATATATATATATATATATACATATATATATATATATATATATATATACATATATATATATATATATACATATATATATATATACACACATATATATATACACACATACATATATACACACATACATATATATATATATATATATATATATATATATATATATATATATATATATATATATATATATATATACATATACATATATATATATATATACATATACATATATATATATATACACACACACATATATATATATATATATATATATATATATATATTAATATATATATTAATATATATATATATATATATATATATATATATATTAATATATATATTAATATATATATTAATATATATATATATATATTAATATATATATTAATATATATATATATATATATATTAATATATATATTAATATATATATATATATATATATATATATATATATACATATATATATATATATATATACATATATATATATATATATATATACATATATATATATATATATATATACATATATATATATATATATATATATATATATATACATATATATACATATATATATATATATATATATATATATATATATATATATATATATATATATATATATATTAATATATATATTAATATATATATATATATATATATATATATATATATATATATATATGTGTGTGTGTGGGTGGGTGTGGGTGTTTAAATACGTTTAATATCTAAATTATATTTGTACACAATTGATAAAACTTTCCCTTTGCCTGAGTGAATCGCTTTAAACTTTGCAACAACAAACTGCTTTGAATTCATTTTTAACTAGTAGTATAAGTTGAGAAAAGAATTAGAATTCAACTCGAAAATAAGAATATCTACAAAGAAATGAATGCACTTGAAATCAATTCACCAAACGTTCGTTCGTTCTGAAAATATATTTAAAAAGCAATACTATTCCCATCTATTCCTGGAAATACCTGGCAACTCTTTGAAACTGGCGTTATTCAAACGATGAAGAAAAACTTGTGTAAAGCGGAAAGTTTCTTTTCATCGAAAACTCGAAGGGAATCCAATAAATTAACAGAATTTGAATGTGAAGCGGAAAATGCTCTGGAAAAAAAAATACTTCATGAAAATCAAATAGATCTCAGAACTTTACGTCTCTCTAATTTTAAATTTCTAGAGCATGCGATGATTTTAAAAGGATGAAAAAAATGTCAGAATGTATGTAATTCAAAGTCTGTAACAATATATATTTGAAGTATTCTGAATAGGTTGAACAATTATATTTCATTCAAATATGATTGTAGCAATGTTCGAATTAAATATCCCATTAAACTGAATTATTGGTTGATTTTAAGAATATTTTAGGTGTATAAGGTTATTTTATCAGAAGGAAATGATATGTTACAGATATGAATAAATCCCAGATTCATAGATTCCGTCTGTAGAGGGCATTTACAAGTTTCAGGAAAACGTATATATGTGGGTGTTCTGGACTATGAACTTGGCCATTGTGACCTCGTCTGAACTCAATTTTATATAAGTTTGAATCTAGCTGAGGATGTCCTTCAAATTTTTACAAATAGCAAATTTTCACATTGTCAATTCAGTTATCGGTTACTCCGTAAGAAGAGTGCTAACATGGACGATATCCGATATGATGGGCATATTCCGATCACTGAACCTCTTTGATATTATAACCATTATATTTAAAAAAATAAGAATTCGATTTAAAATCCAATTGCAGATCTCAATAAGGATTTAAAAGAGCTACAAATTACTCTCCTACTTCTTGTGTCTAGCTCTTTTAGTTAGAGAAATATAAGAATTCTTCAAACTGACAATACGATCGTTGGATAATTGTATAATTTTTGTAAAAACAAATTATTATTGATCCATACACTGGATTGCTTATTAAATAACTTTTTCAGTTATTTTTTATGTCCATCTTTAATAGTTTAGAAGATATTTAGCTAGTAAATAAGCAAAATGAGGCGAAAACTTGTTTAGGTAAAAATATAAATATATAAATAGTTTAAAATATCTAAAGGAATTTATTTTATATATTCATAAATGGTACTATATTTTGGACACGTATATAGTGACAAGTGTAAATTTCGAAGTATAAATTGATTTTTTGTTGTATCTAATAGGTTTGGAAATATAAGCGCCTAAAGTGTTTATATTTTTTGTACACGTTTCGATTTCATCTGGATACTACAACCATAGACTCTAAGAAAGTCAAAATACATTTTCTACACGCTACTATGATCAGTAAAAATGCTTTGAGAACTGCCAATTTAGTTAATACGGCGCAACAAAGGTGTTTTACAATCGACAATAAAACTGGCAGCATCAGTAAACCCAAACCCTGGAAATGTATTTTTTTATACATAATAACATTTTTCGTATTCCTCAAAACCTTAAATAACTAAACTTTCATTACGTAAAATAAATTTGTCCATCAGTCTTGATTGTAAAGTACCCTCTGAAGTACTGTCAGCCTAATCACCCATAGCGTCGAATCACAGAATAAAAACAAATACTTGAGTTTTAAGAAAGCTGAAATATCGTACTGTACTCAGATCACGATTGCAAAATTGGTAGGGAACCTATTTCTTAGCGTCATTTTAAATTCTGGTGGCTAAAAGTGCCGTGATGTTGTGTAACTCAATGAATTTTGCCATGTGTTGAATTTTTATTTCAAAGAAGTTTATAGAGTTTGGCATTCTTAATACTATGTGAGTTATGTGAGATTTATCTCAAAGAGGAAAACTGACTGTGGAAGAATTGAGCTTCTGGTAGAACAGGAAATGCCATTTTGTATCCCAAATAGAACATGTAAAGATTATAGTAAAATCCTCTTTAGAAAAAGACGTTCCAAGGTTAGCCATTATGATTCAAATGAAGAAATTTGCATCGGTGGACCGGTTTTGCTCTTATTGGGTTTCTTCAGTACCGAATAGTTTTAACTGCATTGGTAGTTAAAAAATCTTTCAAAAAATTAAATGAGTATTTTAAAGAAACAAAAATCTATCAAAGGGACCAATATTTGACACGAATAAAGAGGTGGTTGTAGGCATTAAATAAGTATTTTAAAGAAACAAAAATCTATCAAAGGGATCAATATTTGACACGAATAAAGAGGTAGTTGCGTGCATCCTAGAGCAGGTTTGCAAATGTTGCTCTTTTTCATTTCTGCGTGTTTCTTGTGGTCGAAAGTAAATGGTATCTAGACATGATGCCACAAGAACAGGAAATGGATATATTTACATGTGGTCATATTACTGTTAGGCTGGAGTCGACACAGCGTGTCATTGTATCTCAAGCAAGCACTAAATAATATTCCTACGTATTCGAATTTATTTACCTTTCGAATTTATTTATATCTTCATATATTTTGTAGTCTGTTTTATAAACAGAAATGAGACACTATTTCCAGTCAAAATTTGGAAAATTTAATTTGTAAATATTCAAAAATACGTACACCAAATACTACGTTTTACTATTGTCTAAATTAAGAACAGGTGGGACGTTACTAACTTAGCAACATCTAGATATAATTCTCAAGGCATCATGGTGTTTTCAAGTATTTCATTCATGGGATATTCACCTGTTTCTCTCTAACTCTAAGGTTATGTTATTAACACAAATTAGATGAATAGATTATTGCATGACTTAGTTGTTGCCAATTTATATTTTTCGAGAATTAATTTTAAAAATGCTTGCAAACGGAAGTTCATAATAATATATTGCCTTTTAGTTTGGATACTAAATGTGATGAAAATGGACGTGAAAAATGGTGAATGTAAATGTATTTTAAAACACGTTTTATATGCTGTTTGTCGTGGTAATTCTTAGATAATACGGCAATTCTTTTTTTGCATTCCATTAAATGAAAATATATTTTGGTTTGATATGTTTTATCCGTTGAAAAAAGAACTAATGGAAATGTTTATACATAAAACTATAGCCAAGTGAAACTGGTGTTTTCGCCATTTCTTTATCCAATCCTAATCCTCCTTGGATCTTTTAAAGGATAGAAATAAGTGTCTGATAGCAGAAAATGAAGGGATTAATTTAGTTGTTCTTCTGACCAAATAAAGAATTTTCATAGAAGCTATATACAACAGAACTATGTCTAGTTTGATAAGATTATTTTATATGGCTTGGGGCATTAAGTTTGTTGAAATATTTTAAGGAATTCAAGGTAAATACTTTGTAAAACCATTAGAAATGTGACGGCTCCACTAGACTCTCTTATACATTTATGTTTCACATATTTTGGGGATACTTGTATCATAATCATATCAGAATGAAAAAATAAAATAAATGTTGTGGTATTTTGTTAAGGTGTTTTATTTTAAAATTGACTTTTATTTAACTACTTTTATTTAAAATTGATTTTTATTTAAAATGGCTAGAGTATTTTATTCTTTAGATCTGTACGTAAAAATAATTTTGCATAGCGTAAACAGATATTCTTATACTTTTTAGGAAAATTAAATATATAATAGAATGTTTGGAATAACAATATCGTTTAAAATATAATAAGAATGAAAAATTAATTGTGAATTTTAATTTTCTTTATATTATATATTTCGCACGAAGAACGGCTATAGTTATAGAATATTTATATTTATTATCATGAGTGGCGTATAAAAATTACTATTGGGTTATGTTAATTTTATTAATATTTACTTTCAACATTGCTATTGTTAAACATGGTCTCTAATCGTAAATTTGTGTACATTACCTAAGTGATGACCCGCTATATATAGCTCATTGCGTCGCCTGGTGTTTTTGAAAAGCAATTTGATTAATAAACCTACAATTAATTTTAGTTATCCCGTAAACAGAATTTATTTTTGCTCAAACACAACTTTATTAATTATTGTATTTCATATTAAATTTTAGTATAGCTTACTTCAAATCAATAGTTATCTTTACAATTTATTAATTCGTACAATATTATAGTTTTTCTAAGTTAACTGAGTCGGTAGTGATGCAGTTGCAATCTGCTATTGACTTCTCGTAATGTCACACAATTTCTCATATTATGATACAAAAATTTACATGTTTACAATTTGGAGTACAGTAGATCATCTTTGCACCTCCTTCGTGACAAGCACTTTTTTTTACGTATTTATTTGGCGACGTCATTGCAGCGAAGGATGGAAGCACAGTATTACCGCTTCATAAACGGAACCAACTTTTAGAATAATTATATGAACACATTTTACTTGGTGAGTCAGCGGCAATTTTGCAGTGTGTCTTAATCGCTCAGTTTAATGTGCTTAGTTCACAATGAAATTCATAGAGATTTTGGGGCACACAGTTTTATCTGCCCTAACCGCCAAAGTTTCGGGACCTTTTTAAACCTTCATTTGATGAATAGGGGTAACTTTTATTTCGCCCCTTGCCTCTCATTGGCTCTACCGTAAATGTGTGCCAATTTGCTCCAGTCATCTGGGAGTGGTCTATATTGGCTTCCATTGGTTATTTCATGACGTCTACCTGCTCATTTGAGTCCATAGTTGTATTTCTCTTCTCATGCTGTCATTCTTCATTTATTGCTCGTAAATAAATTGTCCGCCCATTATAAAATTAAGCATCGTTTAGTCTGCTGCTGATTGCCGCCTTGTCTCAGAGCTATTTCTGAAATATGAAAATACCTTTTGCGCAACTACATCATATATCAAACTCAACTCGTGCTGTCATTTTTCATTTATTGCTCGTAAATAAATTGGCCGCCCATTATAAAATTATGCGTCGTTTAGTCTGCGGCTGATTGCCGCCTTGTCTCAGAGCTATTTCTGAAATATGAAAATACCTTTTGCGCAACTACATCATATATCACCCTCAACTCGTGCTGTAATTTTTCATTTATTGCTCGTAAATAAATTGGCCGCCCATTATAAAATTATGCGTCGTTTAGTCTGCGGCTGATTGCCGCCTTGTCGCAGAGCCATTTCTGAAATATGAAAATACCTTTTGCGCAACTATATCATATATCACCCTCAACTCGTGCTGTCATTTTTCATTTATTGCTCGTAAATAAATTGGCTGCCCATTATAAAATTATGCGTCATTTAGTCTGCGGCTAATTGCTGCCTTGTCTCAAAGTCATTTCCGAAATATGAAAATAACTTTTTTCAATTATATCACATACCATCCACAACTCATGCTGCCTTTCTTCATTTATTGCTCATAAATAAATTGTCTGCCCATTATAAAATTATGCGTCTTTTAGTTTGCGGCTAATTGCCGCCTTGTCGCAGAGTAATTTCTGAAATATGAAAATACCTTTAGCGCAACTGTATCACATCATGCAGGAATTAAGCAATGTTTATTGCATACGTTTCACATTCGTTTTTACGTCATTCTTGCATACGTCTCACTGCATTTCCTTTTATGAAACATTTCACCGAACAAGAAGAAACGTTAATGAACCCCTTTGAGACATCAAATTATGTTTTGCCCTATTAACCAAGTGAAATGTGACCACGATTTTAGGTTCCCTTTACTTAGTTGCCTGTTTTTTGCCCTTATCACGAAGCAAAAGAAATAATTTAGCTCTCAGAATAAGCATATAGAAGAAGAATACCCAAAGTATATGAGGGTAGGTGGAGAATATGTATTAAAAGTTAATTTCTGCACTAAGTTGAATTTATTTTTGAATTTATGTTTGGCGGAGACGTTGCATTTTAACGCAACGTAAATTGTTATTTTAATAATGCCTTATAGAATGAAAGTACAGTAAATCTGATAGAAAGGAAAACCCCTTAGAAACTGCTGTTGAACTAACTGAAAAACTAAATTTGAGAAAATGAATTGATATACAGTTTTCTTAAAAAATACAGCGTGTAATAAAATGTAGGGTAGTTTTCTGGGAAGCACAATTAAAAATATTTTGATCCGTAGGGGCAGAATCGTTGGACCATGGTTGTAACCTATCAGGGACATTATATTTTTTTAGAAATTCTTATTAGCTAGGTATACGCTAGAATGTGTACAATAATACGATAGTGCAATAGATATGTAACAATAATGTGATATAACAGTAGATATGTAACAATAATATGGTGAACGATCATGCGTGTACCTATATTAAATCTTTTATAATATGTTTTGGCTTATATAAATAATTATAATCATGAAAATATATATTTATGAATTAGGACATGTTTAAGCTGCAAAGTTTGGTGTTGACTGGAGAAATTGTTGTAACCCGCACAAACGAGACAAACAGTTGAGCTGAATATTTATACGCTCAAACATCAAATTAAAATAAAGTTCACCTACTTTCCTATCTAAAAATGCAAATTTCACACATTTTCGTTGCATGTAATCGAATGGAATCCCTCTTCTTCTTAACCAAGAACGTCCGACATATATGAAGGAGCAAGTTTATCTGTTTGGACGGCCTGGAAAGTGCCAATCAATTTAGACTGGAATCGAGTGGGTGTGCCATCCACAGAGACCGTACCCTCCTTCCCCTGCCACCAGCCTCTCGGAGGGACTTAAAAACTCACAGATTTAACGTGTTTGGACTCCGAAAAGATACGGGAATATTTTGGGTAGATTCGGGAATCGAATTCGGGTCCTCCGTGGGTGATTACTAGGCTATTCTGCTTAAACGTCTTTTCCTGCGATTAGTAACATTTTCATAGATATTTTATTTCAATTGAATATGTAAACCTATTTTAGGAACGTAACAGCGAACCGACCGAAACTAGCCGCTGACAAGTGCATATTATAAGGAAAGTGACAAAACCCAATTATCAGGACTCATCTCCACCCCCAAGATAGCTATAGACTTACCATTATCATACTCATATTTTTATTCTGTAACGTGACCGCAAAGCTGAAAAAAATTAAATAATAATAATAATAATAATAATTGGTGCGGTTGCACTCGAGAAAAAATAACTTTTAAATAGCACTTATTACGATTGTTGCTCCTGCCTATTTTTTATTCAGTATTGTCAAACCTGCAACCTTAAATATTGAACAAAATGAAATATTCATTGCTTTTAAATAGATAGCCAGACGATTTATAATTCGATGACGTTATTTGAATAAAGTTCATTTTTTTTATAAAGTTTTAAGTTTTCAAATATAATAAATTGCTGTAGTGCTGTGATAATTTAAAATATATCAGATCTGAATGTATCGCATTTTAGAGATGTTTAAATGCAACTGCATTTCAGTTGGAAAGTGTTTCACAGTCAATGCTATATGTATAATTGATCTTGCTTGTTGTTTTATATATTTGGTTGGGAATTCTTTTTATTTACCGTGTTTTTCTGCGATGCCAATTAAGATTTTGTATAAATAAATAAATTAGCAAAGTTTGATGTCGATAGAAAAATACATTCAAAAGTTAGTCCATAGAAAACAGATAATTTCGAGCATGTGAGTATAACTCACCAGATTGACCTGCTGAGTAATTCAAATCAGTTTTTATTGTACGCATTTAAAATGGTACATTTTTACTAATGTACACCTGTATTCCATTTAATGTTTTTTTTTTCCTTTTCATTATAGTTATGTCAAATTAAACGTGGGAAAACCATGACAGTAATAAAACACCTTATAAAATGTTCCACAAAATGAGTAAAATAAAAAATAGCATCTTCCTCTTTCATTTTCCTTCCGCACGGATCATCTTAACCAATTAAACTATAGGGAGCAGATTGCAGTAAAAAACAAGAATGATATAATTTGCAAATTTATACACTTGCCAAGTTTAACAAAAGAAGAAAAACTTTTCTGGAAAATTAATTTTGGAAGAGGAAATTATTTCTTAAAAAGTTTTCGGAACAAACTGCTCGAATATCAAGGGATTAAATTTTTATTCTTAGAATACTGTTTAAATACTTTTAGGATTAATAGTTATGGTAAAAAGAATAGTACGTTTAAGAATATTTTTCTGCTTGAAGTCGAAATTTAATTAAACCCAAACACACGTGCTCATACCGCGGATGTATGTCCGCCATCATCAAAGAATGCAATATCCTTCCAAAAAAAAATAATTAAATTAAATAAAACAAAACCAAAATAAGACAAAATAAAGAAAAAATGTCGTTATGGCATGCTATTCGGTTCTCAGCTAATTTAACACCGCAAACGCAAAATAATTGGCATTATTTAACGGCATTTTTTTGTTCAAACTGCTAATAATCAGTGGTTGTCTTTTCTTTTTTGGATAAAATGGCATTCAGCCAAATACTGATGGTAACGCCAAGGCTGATCTTAGACAATTTGAAGCCTCCTCCGAGTTGTAGAATGTTGGTTCAATAGGGGAAAATAAGTGCTTTCTTATGTGGATATCATGATGATCCGCATGAAACCGCCCCTTATGGTCTTGCAAAAATCTTCTTCTATGGCTAAGTTGTTCCAGAATCTTCAAAACGAGACTAGTTGGAGTAAGAACTGTTGATGCTTGTTAATTCTGATTTCAATCAATAATCTAACAGAAATTTTTAAGTATACAATGTAAAGATTTCGCAGCTGTATTGTACTATAAGATGAAAACTTTCAGCTGCCTGTTAAGAAGCGGGATTTTTTTTCTTACATAAAGAATTTAACAAAAAAAAAAATTCCATTGATACTTTCAGGTCACAGATTGAAATTTTCAGTCAGTATATATTTTGTTTTTATTCAAAGGAAAACTAGTTTTACTGACAGCTATATTTTAAAGGGAATTTTGAGCTGTTTTGAGTATGTATGTATACACAAACATTCCCTACACTGGATTCAAATCTGGATCTTCTACAACATCCTTTTACGAAGTGTGTCCTGTGGAAACCTTAATGTTCCGGGACGTAGCAATTTCGTGTAGATTTTCTTAAAAATTAATAAGAAATTAACGTGTTATGAAAGAAATTTCGAGCAAAATCTGCATACAGAATTTGGACCACACTGAATTTTTCTCATTTTGGGGTTCCGACATTAAACCGGATTTCAGAAGGGTTCCGCAGCCAAAAAATATGAAAACACTGCTCTGCACAGTGAATGCTAAAGTGTGAACTAACTGTTCTGTTCAAAGTGGGCCTTGTATTCTGTGGAAAGTTTCCTATGGTTAAAATGTTTATGTCTACAACTATTTGTAATCTCTTGTTTGTTATTTATGATTCAAATGTCTGTGCTTGAAACTCTAGGAAATCTCTTGTTTGTTATTTATGATTGAAACGTATATGTTTGCAACTCCAGGTACTCTCTTGTTTATTATTTATGATTCAAATGTCTGTGTTTGCAACTCTACTTAATCTATTATTTGTTACTTATGATTCAAATGTCTGTGTTTGCAACTTTAGGTACAGTCTGTGCTTGCACCTTTAGGTAATCTCTTGTTTTGATTCAAATGCCTGTGTTTTCATCTCTAGGTAATCTCTTGCTAAGACGCTTTTTGTTTCGAAAAGCTTTCAAGAAGAAATCAAAATATTTAAAAAAAAATCCTGTTTTGTAAAAATCTCTCGGAAACGATTTTTCCGTTCAAAGAGAATCCAAAGGACTTTTTTTAAATGTCCTGTTTGGTAACGAAATCTCAAGGAAATGTTTTTCCGTGCAAAGTAAATCCAGAGAATGCACTTAACTCGTAATGTAAACTGTTCAATGAAAAATAACACACTTGATCGATATTGGAATGGGGTATTTACTATGTTATATTTGAGAAGATTATGAAATAAAATGGAATAAAACGTTGTGATAGAACGAAATGGAAAATAGAATATAATAAACTAAGAAGGATAAAAATGTATAGATGCATCAGAAGTAATTATGGGAGGTAAGATAAAATTGGTTTGTGTTCGGAATAATAAAAACATGAGAATTTGCGAGTTCTAGTTGTTCTTTTAGTCGGTTGAAGATCAGACGGCAAGATTTGACTGGACTTGTCCCTGGGAAAATTAGGCAATGATATTGTATATCTAGCTACCGATTAAGTTTCGTTAAGCGGATGGAATGGAAATATTTACTTTCATGATGGAATTACCTATCATGCGTTGGAAATTGGTAATATTTTAAATTTAAGTAAGTTTTACTTTAAACCAGTTAATTTTATAATACTATTTTTTTTTTTTTTTTACAAGTGAAATGAGTTTAATTTGTGTAAATAAATGTTTTTTTTTATGAAATAGCAGCGAATAATTTTTCAAAAATGAATATGAAGCAACGCTGATTTTTACTGCCAGTGCAGTTATCGGCGTTTTGGTACGAAGCAGCATTAATAAGTACGATATCGGTGCACTGATTTTGATCTTTGAACTGAAACCGTAATTCGAATATCTAAAATCAGTATTTTAATATTTTATAATATACTCTATAACAAAAAAATCGACGCACCAAGAAGGAATTGTCCGATTGTAATGAAATTTCTTATGCAAAGACATTTTGATCGAACATGCAAATGAATAAAATTTGGTGTCCAATGAATAGATAGTGGCAGCTCCATCGCATCGGAAATGCGCATTCAGCATGTGTATATAAGGAGCGATTCTGAATCTGTGGTCAAAATTTCTGTTGCATTTCGACTGCGGATATCTTACGTCTTTGGTAGTCATATCTGGCACGCGGACAGCACAGCGGTACGTAGACAACATTCTACGACCGGTTGTGTTACCGTTCCTTTTGCGACACCCCGGACTTACTGTTCAACAAGATAATGCACGGCCGCACACGGTACGTGTTGCTATGAATTGTCTTCAAGCTTGCCCAACACTTCCTTGGCCACTAGGTCTCCTGATCTCTCTCATATAGCGCACATTTGGGACGTTATGGGAAGGCGACTGCAGCCATCCCGGAACGTTGACAATTTAGCCCGACAGTTGGAGACAATTTGGCAAGACATTCCGCAGGACACCATCCGTGAACTTTATCAGTTTATGCCAAGTCGGGTGACATTTTGCATCCAGGCCAGAGGTAGACCAACGCCTTATTGACTTCCTCCCTTTGAATACGGTCAAACTCTAAATCATTAAATTGTTCTGAAATTTTAATCGCTTCTCTTTCTATGTATGTTCGTCACATCCACCAATTTTTATCACAATCGGACAACTCCTTCTTGGTGCGTCGATTTTTTTTGTTATAGTGTATTTCAATAGCCTAGTAATAAAGGCATTGCATTTTTACCATTCCTTCAAATCTATTCTATAGTCATTTATATTTCGATACAATTATTATGGACGTTGTTTATAAAATATGCAGTGCGAAACTATCTACAAACCTTCGTCTTAAGAGGAAAAATAACTTCCGTTAGACTCTTTAAGTGTTGCAATTCTCTTGTTTTATGGCATTAATAATGGACAAAGTCGACACCTTTATTGGAAAATCCGATGTCTTAAAGTCACTTGTGTGGGAATTATGGGAAATAAAAGGCCATGACGAGGTAAATGTGGGTACTGGAGACTTACTCCTACAAATGCAGTTAGTTAGCTTGATCCTGTTGTATCGTTTCTGATTTGTGGTTATTCGCTTTTTCTACATTCAGGGGAATGATAGCTTCACATTTTGAAAGTATTACGGAACTAAAAATATATATAAATGAAAGAATATTTTAAAAATGAAGACGAGAAGAGTAATAGATTAAAAAAGTACTTATACTTGACAGAAACTAGTAAACTAACACTCTTAAAGAAATAAGTAGAAACTTTTTAACACGTTTTATTTTTTTAATAATTTATGACACTGGGCGTTGAAATTTGACATCTTAATAAAAAAATAGACCAATTAAGTTATGTTAAGTGTTTGATATGCAAAGTTTTAGCTCTCTAGTTTACTAGGATGTTTCTAGGCGGACTGTATGGAGTTTCTTAATTTGCCAGCTCCCGAAAGAAAAATTCCATCACATTTAATATGTAAACATGCCTTTTCGATTTGATATTCTCTTACTTCTATAACATTTAATTTAAATGTATAAATAAAAAATTAACATACGTTGTTAATTAATAGCAAAAAACAAAATTTATCAATATCACCGGTATCAGAAGCAAACTGAGTTACCTTCTTCAGGACAACAAACGCCGCAGTATACCAGCGAATTTAGAAACCAACTTTTGGACCCGAACAATTTGTTTACAAAAGGAAATAAAAGTGTTGGCAAACCGTAAAGGTAGAAATATGAAGCGAGAAATGAATTGGAAATGAAAACACAGTGATATATTAACACAGAAAGATTATGACACCGTGAAGAACATATTTAAGAAACCCGAAACATATGAAAATGTTGAGGATGGATAAGGAGGGTAAAACATAAACTGAATCAAAACGTCTGATGTGAGCAGCGAATGAATTTTGATAGAGATTAAATAAATTTATTTCTATTTTATGTTCGAAATGACGGCTGAAATGTATGACAACTAAAGAATTTTCCCCTTTAAAAAATCATATCCATTTTCATCCGGCGACTTGGCGCATTTTAAATTAACGTCAAATCGCCAAAATTCCCAAATACTCAATACTTTTAGTGTAATTGGCGTTAGGTTATACGCTTTGCCACCACAAATTATATAAAAATCAATTTTGAGATATCTTTTAAATTTCATAATAAATTGAGTTTCACTCAAAAACAAAATTTCATATAATATACATAAATTCATACAATAGCCATTGTTGTGGAAAATAACACAAATAGTACACTTTTAGTAAGAATAAAACTTGTCAGTCTGATATATCCCGTGACCTGAATTTTTATTCATTGGGTGCCCGCTTGTCTGCGTCAACAACGCTTGTCAACAACGCTTTAGAACATTTTACAATTCATCATGTGCCAGAAGAACACACCCCCATTCAAAGAAGTTGCAACTAAACTATTCGCAAAATGTAATAAAACTAAGATGAAAGCTTTGAAAATTGTTTTATTTATGTAATCTATCTATTATATTCAAAATAGAAGTTTGCATTAAAAATTGTTTCGTATCAATTTTTGTGTAAATTTTTATAATAGATAGTCTTAAATCTTATGAACCTAGCTAATTGTGGTATTCAAAGTTTAAAATCAGGCATGCGGTGCGGTATAATTTAACTGGTTTCGTGCTATTTTAAATTTTTTTCACGAAAGAGCTGATGCTTGCAGTAATAGCAGCTGGGGAACTATTAGAGTTATCGGATATTTTTATACTGCTGTATACAAAACCCCCAATGACGCTACACAATGAGACAACTTTTGGACTGATCCCTTTCTTTAGGGGTTACGAGATAGTCTATTACAAAAAGTCCATTACCAAGTTATACAGCGTTGCAAAATTAGTACGAAGCATTTCTGTTTCTTGCAAAAGATGGAAAAGAACCATGAAAACCAGTGACTACAATCTAACTGTCCCTTCTCTCTTCAAAATCGAATATGATACTGCGGCAATATAAAATTTACTATTATACACAAAATCCAAAATATTCACCTTCAGCAACGATGTATATTTGCACACGCGTAAATAGATATTGACTGTAAATATTAAACAGACATATCTAAAAAATTTATTTCAATATCAACAAACTACTTTTACGCTGAAAAATGTGACAAGGAGCTTGAGGAAATCTGAAAGGATAACGGTCCTTCCATGATACTGGCAAATGCTGTTACATCCAATTTAATAAACCTGTATCTTTCAAAATTGTTAATTAGAGATTGCATTTGCAGGATTTTCTGTGGGACAAACATACATAGTACTAAATTTGCAACGGTCTACAACTTTGAAATTAACTTTATCCCTAGTTGTAACAGAAAGCGAAAATATCCTTTAGCCATTTTTTGTATTTTACCTCTGGGATAAAGGAACTTTTTCTTTTTTTACAATTTCAAGAGTTTTCATTTATTTGTGATCCGCTTATTACTTTCCTTATATACATAATGTATAAGGAAAGTATTGTGACGGGGTCGAAAATTCGAATTCGAGTTTTCGACGGAAGAGCACGTTTCAAGCATCAATGATCACGAATCAGACATTTTTGAGGTGATGTCTGTGTGTGTGTGTGTGTGTGTATGAAGGTATGTGTGTGGTTGTGTGTGTCAGTGAGTCTGTGGAGACGATATCTCACGAACGAATGGAGCAATTCGAATGAAATTTGGTACAAAAATCACAATCCTTGAATACTGGAAGTCTATTGTTTTTTAACGCAATCGGATGTTCAGTACCCCCCTAAATTTTCGAGTGAAATTTTGAAAAAATCATCAATAAATCAAACCCTTTAATAAAGTTACGCAAATAGACATTTCTTACGTAATTTATCCTTAGAAAATGATTGACATAAACTTTAGAATGCTAGCATGATCCATTCTCGAGATATTGCACATTTTTCAAATAAATTTATCAAGAAATCCCATTAATTAAAAAAATATATTAACTGTTGAGAAACATGTTCACTTTTCATATGTGACATCCTGCGATAAATTTGATGACATCATTCTCGTGGATCTAGGTCGTTCCATTTATGAGAAAATATACTTTGAGTAATATTTTTGTATTTGAACGCCAATAGTCATTAATCTGGTATAAGAATATCTTATTTCTCCTTCCATAACGTTTAGCGAGATTTTGGCGACAATTTTGGCGGAATGTCGCCAACTTGGCGACTTTTTAAATGTTATCAAATTAACGACAATCCCGCCAAATGGATAAAAATGACGCTAAATCAATGAAAATGACCACTAATTGAAGAAAATTCAATATCTTGGAAAGAATATAAGTATCTACTATAAGAATAACATTTTTTTAACTATAAAAGTAATAAATTCATTGCATTATATAAGGAAAGTCATGTGCTGTCCACATCAGATTTTTTATTACGTATCAAAGGTGCTTATCTAGGGCATACCCACGTTGTAAAATTGGTATAGTTGCGAATGGAAAAAAAAACAGATTGCGGGAATGATTTTGATTCAAAACAAGCGATTTAGAAATTGAGAGGTGTTATCTGCATTATGTAAGTAGCGGAAGCTTATTTGGGATTCAGGCAACGGTGGTGATTCGTTCTCGTATCACATAATTTTATTTACTATTGCTGAAATCTACGCATCGGTTATTGTTGAAAATCCACGCTATGCGCGAGAAAATTGGTTTGATTTTTATATTCATTAAGTATTATATTAAGATTATTCTACAATGCAGTACAGGAATCCTTATATAAAATGAAAATTAATTTTATCAAAAATCAAAATTAAAAATACCGTGAGCAGAAAAATGTAATCAAGCCCATATGTGAAGTTAGAACTACAGTGAGAAAGCTTGGCGTATCGACAGCTGAGGACTGTTTTATACATGCATTAAATGAGAGGAAATAACTAATGAGAAGAAGATTATGCAATATATGCAATTAAGGAGAATATGCTACTTTATGTATAGAGACAAAAAGCATAAATCACCATGAATTGTAGTTATTGTATGAAAATTTTAAGTGAGTGAATATTTTTACTCGGTTTTGAATATTTAAAGGAAGGAAGATAAAAAATATATTTTGAAGTTAAAATAATGGTTACCGATTAATTTTCATACAATTTACTTTAAATATACAAATCGGGGGGAAATACATTAAATATTTCTTGAAAAATGTATGTTTGAATATTAAAAATATATTTTGATGAAACATATTTGATTTAAAATTTTTTTGATGAAACATGCGTTGAATATTTTTTAAACATTATCGCAAACTTTGTTTGCAAACAAGCAGTTATTGGGAAATAGAAATATCAAGTAGAAATTATTCTAAAAGTGATTTACCGCTCTTGGCTGGGTTTAAACCAGCAAGTTGAACCTCCGTTGACCATTTGGTCGGAGGCCACAATGACAGTTTTTTAATTTCATCCGGTAATATATTTGCAGTGAGAAACATAGTTATAAAATTAATTAAATAGATTACTTTATATATTGCTGTACATTGGTGAATTTTAACCCTCTTCAAGGTAAAAATGTTTTATAGTCTTAAATTTATTTTATAAAAACAAGACATAAAAAAACAATCATTTGAAATACATACAACTGTTCTTGACTGGACACATGCTGTGAAGTAATGCCACAACGTCCAACCATTTGGACAAAAATATACATTTGGACCACAGTTTACACAAAGGGAGATCGAGCACTAGATAAAAAGCTGCTAGTTCAAAGAGATAATAGCAAAGTTGTGAAAGTTGCTATTCATTGTTCGATTGCCTCATGGTGCTTACTTGTTATAGATAAAAATAGCAAAGTTGTAAGAGCTGCTGTTCATTGCTCAATTGGCTCTTGGTGCTTACTTGTTAAAGAGGCAAAAGTAAAGTTGTAAGAGTTCCTATTAGTTGTTTCATTGGGTCATGGTTGTTTAAAGAGACAATGCAAGAGTTGTAAGAGTTCCTATTAGTTGTTTGATTGGGTCGTGGTTGTTTAAAGAGATAATGAACGAGTTGTAAGATTTACTGTTCGTTGTTTAATTGACATTTGGTATTTACTTTGAGTCGAATTGCTTAAAATTTTCTTTTGGTAAAGCATAGACTTAGTTTGGTGATAATTACTAAATTTCTAAAGTAGTTATTACCACTGATTTGTAATTATTATTATTAATAACTTATTCAATGCTGCTTATTTGTTATTATTATTATGGTAGTTAAAAAATAAAGTTATGCTTTTTCGAAATATTTAAACCAAGAGAATATTTGAGATAAATTTATTGAACATAATCTTCAGCAATTTCTGTAGTCTCATATGAATCCCCAGTTAACGTTTACGATATTGTTACTCATTGAGTTAACTAATATTGATGCATAGAGATTTTATTCTAAATTCACAATTATTAGTTAGGACGGTCCATACAAAGGACATCGAAACAATCTTCTTATTTTCTTATTTCTTTTAGAAAACCCGTAACATAAAATGTTCCAGAATGCATTTTAAGGCACGAACTCTCATCTTTAATACTATTTCCATATATTTTTCTCATATTTTTCTTTATAAACAACAAACTAGATGTACCTAAATAACAAAACTGCCTATAAAGTCTTCCCTCACCGTTTTATTAGCTCTATAAAACAAAGTTATATACCATTTTGAGCTGAATGGGGTATCGTTATGCTTCGAATTTTTAGAGTCTTTGAATTTCTAGTGCACGTGGGTGTGAAGTTATTTTGGTTATATATATATATATATACATACATATTATATATATATATATATATATATATATACATATATATATATATATACATACATATATATACATATACATATATATACACATATATACATTATACAAGGTGTCCCAAGACATTGACCTCGGCTTTTATTCCTTAAATATTGATCAGACATATACAATAAATTACAAAGATGAGTAAAAAAAGGTACAAAATTTTATGAAATCGATTAAAATTTTCAAGGCAATTAAATTTTAAGAAATACAAAATTAAAATTTTTATACGGCTCCCGTACAAAAACATTTCCAATGAGTAAAATGTGCCCCAGACACTAATAAGGTGATGTACAAAATTTCAAAATTTTATCTTAAAAAGTCCCTGAGATATGAAAAGACAAAAACACTGACTTAACCCTTTTTCGATGCATCGACATAGGTTCTCGGAGGGGAAAAATCTTGTCGGTAGATCGCGTTTCAGGGTCATATATAAATTGCGAAAGAAATCAATGATTACATAATAAATAATAATTTTGTTATTTATTGGTACAAAAGTATCTACCCTGTGTAGAAATAATAATTTTACACAAATATTACAAAGCTTGTTCAAAATGTTTTCCATCCATACCAAAGATCCATTTATCTTAACAATCATAAGAGGCAGATATTATTTGCCTATGATGCATTTCTGCGTTACGTCATTTTTCACTCTTGCTGTATACATTCACATTTTAATTTGTGATTAATCCCTCACCAACTTTGTTTAAACATAACTCTGGGACTTTTTATGATAAAATGCTGAAATTTTGTACATCACCTTATTAATAATTAATATATGGGGCATATTTTACTCATTGGAAATGTGTTTGTATGGGGGCCGTATAAAAATTTAAATTTTGTGTTTCTTCAAATTTAATCCCCTGAAAAATTTTATCGATTTCATAAAATTCTGTACCTTTTTTTAAGCATTTTTGTAATTTATTATATATGTCTGAGATCAATATTTAAGGAATAAAAGCCGAGATCAATGTTTTTGGGACACCCTGTACGTATATATATATATATATATATATATATATATATATATAGAAGACAAAAGCGACAAACACCACGAATTGAAAGGTTCAATACGCAGTAATTTGTTCAATAGAGATTTAGAATTTTTAAAATATTTATTATTTATGAATCCATTTATGATGATAAAAATTGTAATATACATTTCAATTTGTATAGGATAAAGGGGGTAAAATGAGGGCAAATAAAATATGATCTAAGAAGAATATTATTCAAAAGATGGCTTTAAAGGTGGTAGAATTGCAATTGTTGCGTATACTCATATTTTATTACTTTCCCTACAATACAACGTAATTATAAGGAGATTATTGGAATCGTGTCGAGGATCGTAACTCTAGTTTTTGACGGATTTAGATGTTTCAAGCATTCTAGAACATGTAAAGACTATTTTTAGCGTGACTTCTGTGTGTGCGTGTATGTATCTGTCCGTGCAATGTAAGTATTCATACTAACTCCAAAACTAGTTGTCCAGATTTCGAAAAATTTGGTAGGTACGATACCTTGAGGTTTCATTGGTGCTGATTAGATTTTGGTACGATTTGATAAAAAAAAGAAAACCTGTCTTTTTCGCGAAATATACAGCAATAATCCTCAGGATCTAAAATTAAATACCAGACATGTATTAATTAAATGCATGTTTTATACGTAACTTTTGACGACGAAAATAATAAGACTAAAGGTATTGCTCTAGAATTAACCGTTCTCGAGATATTTAAGATTTTTTTTCATTTTTTTGGAACATCATCTTTGTTAATACGTCCAGTCCCGAAATGGAAACGAAAATTGAATTAAAAGTTCAAATTAATTGTAACTTCAGATAGTTATCATTGTTATTTTGTGCAATTAAACACAATTTAATGAATTATGAAAGGAATTAAAAGAAAATGAATTTGAGTTTGTAGAGAAAGTTAGGTGCCGCCCATATAAGACTTTTTTTTTAACTTTTGGACATTTATACAGGGTGCACGATAAAGTTGTAAATAGGACAAAAATGTTTTGAACTATGGCAGCTAGATCAATAGAAGTGAGGTATCGGCATTTTAAAGTTGCCGTTGCCATGCGAAAACAGATAAGATTGACGACAGCACCCCTGGCTGTAAAATTTGCAAATTGGCAGTTCTATCTCAGAAACTATAAGAAATTCTGAAAAAAATATATTAGAAAATCATAGAGCATTATTAAATTTGTAGTATACGTTATTTAATTTAATACAAAAACGTTATTTACGTGGCATACAGTTTATCGCAAATTATGTTCAATAGATCCACTATCTGCCACAATACATGTTTGTATGTAAAAAACAAATATTACATATCCACAAGCATTATGTACAAATGTAGAGCAGTAAAAAATCCCAAGATAGACTACCGTTCAACTCCCAGAACGTTTAGTTTGAATTCGTTTTTTATAAATACTATCTCGCAATAATAGTCACTCGAAGAGCCTATCATGATCGTTTCTTGAAACGATGCCCATCAAAGTATACACATCTGATGATAAGCGATTATTTGAAAACTTTTTCACATATTTTATCTACAAGTGCATTCATTCATTTCTCCCCACTAATTAAATTCCTTAACATCCGATCTGGTAATATTGTACTATATGCAGCAGCAAAATAGGAGGTTTAAACACAATGTAAGAAGAACAAGAAATATCAATCATGCATAAAGCATTGATTATGAAACACTTTCCAACTTCAATGCAGTGTTATATAAACATCTCTAAAATACGATACATTCCTCAGTAATAATTTTAAAATTATCACAATACTACATTAATTTATTATATTTGAAAACTTCATCGAAGAAAATGAACTTCATTCAAATGACGGCATTGAAATATAAATTGCCTGGTTTCAACATCTCTAAAATGCGATACATTCCTCGGCAATATTTTTAAAATTATCATAATACTACAATAATTTACTATATTTGAAAGCTTCATCGAAAACGAATGAACTTTATTCAAATGATGTCATCGAAATATAAATCGCCTCTATATAAGAGCAGCATTTCATTCATAAACTTATTTCCAATCTTTTCATTCATCACAATACTATAATAATTTATTTTATTTAAAAATTTGAAAAATTGTTATCTATCATATTTTTTTTAAATGTGAAACATCTCTGATATATAAAACAATGAAACATCTGGAAAGATATTTATTATATAATATATATCATTTTTCTTTCTGGAGGATATAGCAAAAATCAGAATTTAATTGAAGTTGTTTTTCTCCTTATATTAAATAATTTTTATTTAAAGAACTATCTAACATATTTTACTGAAATTTGTTCTATATATTTTATGGGATAATTTGAATATTTCTTAAAACTTCCGAAGTAATCTGTGAATTTTAAATTCGCTTAAACAATGTTTGAAAAATTAGGTCCCATAGGATTCAATGTATTTCATTTCTTCAACCCGGGTTCAATCCAAAACTAATTGGGTGATATTATTCATTTATATTCCCATAGGTCCCACAGACCGTCTGAAAAACATACTAAATTTTTATTTTGATAAAGTCATTTTTACGCCAGTTATCGTGCTAACGGACAGACAGACAGACATACAGACAGACACAGTGAACAAAGTCATAAACACTTTTCAACTATGTTGTAAAGTGTTAAAAATGATGATTCCCATTCTAGCCTTTAATTTTATGTACCAACTTATTTATTAATTAAATTAATTGGCTTAACTGTCCACTACATATGTATACTTTAAAATGTATTTATTGAATATTTGCAGTAAAAATATTAATTTTAGGATTGCAATAGAGAGTCAGGATTGTATGTAAAATATAAAAATTCGATAAAACTCTTGTTGACAGCAATCTGCAATACAAATGCTTTGTTAATAACAGCGCAAAGAGTTAGCTAAGCGTATAAACTGGTTTCAAATTTCATAGAACAGTCTCCTTAGCCAGGATAGAGAAGTGGAACATGATATGAGAATTTCAGACAATCAAAAACTGCAATTCCGATAAAATTCATTTTTATATACCTTTCTTAATTATTTAAATCGACAAAGATTTAATAAAAATAGTCTGCTGTATAAACTCATCGTGTATAATATCGTTGATATAATATCGTTGGTATAATATCGTAATGCACTCAATAGGTTCCGGTGGGTTTCTGTGCAGGTTTAGAGGACACCAAAATCCCTATTGTTGACGCCACTGAGAGAGCAGAAGTCTGTAAAATTTCAGATAGACCCGATCTTGCGTTTTTGTGGTGACCTATCCCCTCTCTCTCTACCTTACTCCTCCAACCCCTCTCACACATTCTCTCTTTCTTTAAAACCGGCCGATTATTTTCATAACTTTTTGATGTAATTACAGAAGTATTTTTATTGGAAATTATTCGTACAATATCGAGTTCATCATAATACTTTTGATATATCGGCTTTCATTTTTAGATGAAAGAGTAAAGGGTTTCAGTCGTAAATTTGGAGACATGTCTTCTCATGTTTAATATTATTTCTTTCCTCTATTGTCTTGCATCTTTTCTCAACGGAATACTGCCAGAGATACTGAAAGAATACAGCAGCCTATAAAGGCTTCACTTCTCATTTTTATTAGAGCCATAAAAGAAAGCGATGTTCCATTTTGTTGTAAAAGGGGCCACGTTTACGCTTCAAATTTCCTACTTGTGACTGTCTTCGGAAGTGGGATATTTGGTACCGATAGAATTGGGATCGAGAGAAAATTCTTAAGAATTGAAAAATCGAGTGCTTCGAAATGTGTGACATAGAATGTTTTAGAACTTTAGAACGTTGTCAAATTATCTTATCCAGGATTTCATTAGTTATAATGAAGCAAATAGCATTCTTTTCGATTAATATAGTATAATAAAAGTAAAATTACATGAAATGGAATAATATTTATGCGATTTATTATCGATCTTTAATTGGTTTTAATATTCCAATTGTAGTGTAACTTTTGTGGCTTAGATCAGCGTTTCTCAATCTGGGGTATATGCACCGAAAGGGAAACGTGAAAAACGTTTTGTGGACACGCGGCATATTTTCAGCAACGATGGTCAAGTTCAAAACTTGGGTTGGACAGTCCACTGGTTAGCGCGTGGAGATTGCATTCGAACGACCCGAGTTCGAATCCCACCTCCGTCTAAAGTGTCTCCGTGATCACGCGGAGTACAAACACGTTAAATATGTAGATTTGTAAGTCCTTCCAAGAGGTTGGTGGTAGGGGAAGGAGGTTTCGGTTCATGCGGATGCCGTCCCCACTGGATTCTGGTCTAACTTGGGTGGCGCTTTCCTGCCGTCCAAACAGATACTTTATATCTTCGGGTATATCGGACGATTTAGGTCTAAGAATTAAAGAACAAAACTTGTAGCACTTATTCTATTTAGCTAATTTGATATTTAAAGAGAGAGAGTACAAGTGATAAATATGGACATTACAATAAAAACGCACAACTGTAAGAAATGAAAACAATTCTAGCGTACAATGCACAATGATAATTTGCAAAATGATAATTTTTGAAAGAAATATACAATAAGGGGGGTACAATAGTTAGAAATGGAAAAATCAGTGGGTGTAACTGAAAGAAATGGAAAATCAAAAGTATAATTGAACGAAATAGACAATCAAATGTATAATTGAAATAAATGGACAAGCAAAAGTAAATTAAAATAAATGGGCAATTAAAAGTATAATTGAAAGAAATTGGCAATCAAAAGTATGATTGTAAGAAATGGACAATCAAAAGTATAATTGAAAGAAATGGACAATCAAAAGTATAATTGAAAGAAATGGACAATCAAAAGTATAATTGAAAGAAATGAACAATCAAAAGTATAATTGAAAGAAACGGGCAATCAAAAGTATAATCGAAAGAAATGGGCAATCAAAAGTATAATAGAAAGACATAGGAAATCAAAATTATAATTGAAAGAAATAGAAAACCAAGAGTATAATTGAAAGAAATGGACAATCAAAAGTATAATTGAAAGAAACGTACAATCAAAAGTATAATTGAAAGAAATGTACAGTCAAAAGTAAAGTACAATTGAAAGAAATTGACACTCAAAAGTATAATTGAAAGAAATGGACAATAATGGGTTGCAATTTAAAGTAGGTAATTATGGGGACAAATTAATATAGTATAATTGAAAGAAATGGACAATTATGGGTTGCAGTTTAAAGTAGGTAATTATGGGGGACAAATTAAAGACATACATTATGTAATGAAATTGAAAGCGACAGATAATAATGGAGTATGAATGAAAGAAATGAACAGCCAAGAGGCAATTAAAAAAATACATGTAGGGAGCATTCGGGTAAATAAACTTGGGTGTCTTTGTCTTAGATAGCAAATTTATAAATATGAACGTACATATACAGGCACATTATCTAATTGCTGTAAATTTCTTATCGATTTTGTATAATGTCTTTTAAAAATAGATAATGTAAGATTAATTGCGAATAATTGCATGATACCAGCTTTACTATGCTCGATTAAAATAACTGAAAATAAAACTTTCCTTTTTCGACAATTACTGAAGCACAGTAAAACATCAGTGTCAAAATATATTAAAAATATAAAATTTTAAATCCTGATAGATGTGTTATTATCGATTGAATAAATTAGTTAACTATGAAATAGTTATAGATATATGAATACTGTTATCAAAGAATATACTTGTGCGTTCAGTCAAAAGAAATATTTTAGATTTGTCTCAAAGGTGGTCTCATAGAACAAATAGTAAAAATCTAATGTTAGTCATTTTAAAAAAATTTCTGTGCAAAATAGTACTCATATAATGATCATAAACTGAAGACATTAAAATACATATTATCTAAGCATTTCGCGAAACAAACTAAGTTCTGATACAGCCTAAATGGATATAATCTTTCTGAATTTTAAAATCGGGGTATTTCCCGTATAAATAAATGTGGCTACTTTAGTGATGCATTATTGCTTTAAAATGAAATAAAACGGTAAAAAATAAGTGTTTTGTTGCAGTAATCCGAGACATGAATCTAAAATAGTTCAATATTCATCTGATCCAATATAAAATCCCAAGCTTTTGAAGAGTGAATGCATGCGCAGACATCCCCCTACCCCTCTCTAAATATTTATATTAACTCTAAAAAACAAAATTAATCAAACATTCCAAGCAAAATAAAATGCTACACCAAATATTAAATTTATATGCAAGTCCCTGTGCGTAGGTTTTTATATCCTTAAATACGGACGCAGAATTTTTGTGAATTGAGTGTCATTCGGCGATGCCATTCAGAAGTATCTAAATTATTCATTTTATTTATTTCGACAAGTGAATAGGAGCAACTTGCTGTTATATTAATTCAGCTCTACCTTTGACATTCACAGGTGAGTCACACTCAATGAAATAGGAAAAAAAGTGAGAAAATATTTGAGTGACGCTCAAAGAGTAATTACGTTCTCAAGCAGCTAGTCAGGTATTTGAGTTTTTAAGCTTATACGGGTGTTTTCAGCTTTATGGAATATCGATATATCGAATATAGAAATATCGATATGGAAATTATCGTACATACTAAAATGAGATGTTTGTGCATCTGCGTCTGTTTATGTATTCTGTAGAGGAAAATTTAAGCGCCTGACAGCGGAGGAACTTGTTACAGTAAGAAGTACTTTAGGTCCACGGACGATGAGTAGCCGCGACACTTTATAAAAATTCGAATTAGTTTAAAAATGTGTGAACATTTAAAGTAGAAAATTAGTTAAATTTTTTTTCAGAACAAGTTTTAGTTCGGGAAGATGATAAATGTAAAACGGTAGATATTTGTTGAGACGGAACACAGTTGTTTATCTAACAAAGTGGATTTTATTTATCGATTGTCTAATTTCGCTAATTTAAAATATATCATTCTACATGTTTTAATAAGGTGTTATATTATCATTGTGAGTATTGTGCTGGAAAATAGCAAAGTTATGATATTTATATTTGGATTCCTTATTCATTAATATATTTAGACTTATTTTCCTTAATTTTACCTACTTTCTATGTAGGATGGCATATGGTTTATTAGAACAGAACAAAAAACTACTTTTAAGATAGAGATTTTATAAAACTGTTTGCTACAACAAATAGAATCGATATATAAATATTTATATTAATACAGAACAAATACTCAATAACCATCACAAATAATGAAATATCGAAAAAATATGAGCATTTACTTTAAAATTAGTAGATATTCACTGTATAATGTCACAGCTGCAAGTGATTGTTCAGACCGAGATACTGACGACAGTCAAGAATTGTGGACGGGCTTTAAATGAATGAATAATAGTAATGGTCAATGATTTCTGTGTATTGAATTGGATTTTATTGAGAAAAATATGAATGTTGAATTTTTTACAACAGCCCTCGTTACGAAAGATTAACTAAAGAACTAAAAATTGCTGAATATAGAAGGCTTCAAAAAAGCCAAGATCATAGATCGACGTATAAGGTGGTGAAAATTAATGCAATGTTAAGTAATTGAAAATTATTTTAAATCATGTTTTTCGACATAATTTTCGTGTTCTTTAATAAGAAACTTTAAAGCACGTTTAGTTTGTCTAACACAAAAAGACCACATTAACAAGAAAACTGAATGCATTAAGGATTTTAACAATTCGCTGACTGATGTTCGGAAAAATGGTAAAATGACAGTGTTGTTGAAATCTCTTTTAGAAACAAGTTTACAGGAAGGATAAGAAAAATTTTAAATAGTATGATCGACGATGCTACGATTAGAGAAACCACGATCAACAGCAACCGATTTTAACACTTTTCAATATAGTTGAAACGTGTTTATGATTTTGATCATTCCATCTGTCTGTCTGTTCGTACGATAACTGCCATAAACATGATTTTATCGAAATGTTGTACAGATTATTTGTGGGATGTTTGAGGATTAAAATGAATAATAGAACCCAATTAGCTTCAGAATTAACTGAAGCTGAAAAAATGAAATACATTGAACCCTGTGGGACTTAATGTTTCAAACATGTTTTAAGCGAAGTTAAAATTCACATATTGATTCAAAAATGGTAGCCAGTATTCAAATTATCACATAAAATGTGTAAAAAATTTTCAGTAAAATATGTTAGGTGGTTTTGTAAATAAAAATTGAAATAATAATTACGCCCATAATATATGAAGTCCTCACGTGATTCATTGTGAAACAAAATATGGCCTCCATTTTCACCGCTGTAAACGTAGATGTTTAAAGATCGTTTAAATTTATATTTCGTGTTGTATCCTTCATAAAAATGCTTTATTTTTGCGTATTATCTGTGTATCCAAATTCTATGCCTACGTAATTACAACAGTTTTGATTTTAAATGATCACAACTTTGATTATTAATGATCACAACTTTGAATATTATTAAATAATTGATCACAAAATTTGTCAAACGTTCAAAACACGATGTATACAAACGTTCAAAGCACCATGGACAACATATTCAAAGCCAGAATTTTCTGATTAGGCAGATGGCAGGAGTTTTCGGTTTTCGTGTGAGGTAAAGAGACCGAAAACTGTTTACGAAAGAACTTCATTAAAGAAATTTATCATCTTTGCGGATGACGAAAACATTAAGAAACCCAAGACGATTGTTGTTTTCCATTTCATATGTAAATCGATGGAATTAAAAATATCAAATATACCATCAACATCGTTAACGCAACGAGCAAAAGTGTCATCAACATAGCGAATATAAAATACAAACAGTATAATTTCAAAAAGCTTAACTTTAAGAATAATGTATGTAGATGTCACTGAGAATAGGACTGCATGGATTTTCCATAGTTAAACCATCAGACATACCATACTGTAAAATGCATTTTAGAACACCAAATATTGTATATATAAATAGGTGCTGATTAGAGAAAGAAGCACATCTCTTTCAAATTCAAAGAAATGGATTTCATAGAACTACTTTTCTCAAACAAAACAATGCGCCCTCAAGATGGCCATTGGTATATATGGACTTAACATCAATGGAGTTCATGTTTAAATCACAACAGTTTAAATTACTAAATTCCTTTATAAAATTACGCGGAAGTAGAGAGAGAATCTGTAAAATAAATGTTTGTCTAATTTGCAGAAAACTGTACATGTAAAACTGTAATAGAGACAATGGGTTTAAAAGAAACGCTTGCATTATGAGCTTTTAGAAGACTCATAGTATTATTAAATCAGATAACAAAAACACATTTTTTGAAATGAAAATTATATCTGATCCTTTAATATTAACCACTATATGGAAACCGAAAAACGAAATATTCGCTAATAGGCCAGCACAAAATAATTAATTGTAATTGTATCGATCGATCAGTTTCGGTGGTAAAAAACAGCCTACGGAATGAAAAAATCTGATGTCGGCAATACATGACTTTCCTTATATAATTTAATGAATTTACTACTTTTACAGTAAAAAAAATAGGTTTTTCTTATAGTAGATAATTATTTTCTTTTCGAGATATTGAATTTTCGTCAATTAGTCGTCATTTTAATTGATTTAGCGTCATTTTTATTCATTTAGCGAGATTTTCGTTAATTTGGCAAGATTCCAAAAAGTCGCCAAGTTGGCGACATTCCGCCAAATTCGTCGCCAAAATCTCGCCAACCGTTATGGACGAAGAAATAAGTTATTCTTATAGCAGATAAATGACTATTGGCGATCAAATATAAAAGTATTACTCAAAGTATATTTTTTCATGAATGGAACGAGCTAGATCCACGAGAATGATATCACCCAATTTATTGCATGGTATTATATATGAAAAATGAACATGTTTCTCAATAGGAAATATTTTATTTTATTTTATATGACTTTTTAATGTGCAATATCTCGAGAACGGTTCATGTTAGCGTTCTAAAATTTATGTCAATCATTTGCTAATTAAAAATTACATAAGAAATATCTATTTGCCTAACTTTATGAGCGGTTTTGATTTTTTGACGATTTTTTTCAAATTTCACTCGAAAATTTAGAGGGGTTCTGAACATTCGATTGCGTTTAAAAACAATAGGCTTCCAGTGTTTATGGATTGTGAATTTTGTACCAAATTTCGTTCGAATCGGTCCATTCGTTCGTCAGTTATCGTCTCCACAGACTCACTGACACACACACATAATTTCACACACACACGCACACACACAGACATCACTTCAAAAATGTTTGATTCGTGATCAGGGATGCTTGAAATGTGCTCTCCTGTCGAAAACTTGAATTCGAATTTTCAACCCCGTCACAATACTTTCCTTATACATTATGTATATAAGCAAAGTAAAAATAGTGAGTAACCTTGTAAATCGTTATAAATTGCTGTGAAATAACACTCCTATCGCATATTTCGGATAGTGAAAAGGGTGATGTGTGTTACGATGGTATAAAGTAAGTAGGAAAAAGGTACAGATATTGTTTGACATTTTGAGATTTTTAATTTTGTCTCAGAAAATTGCATAGTTTTGATAGATTAAGAGAATTCATATTATATCGCCCGAATCGGAAGTGAAACGGCGAAGCTATTGATGATGAAATGTTTGGAAGTAATGTTTGCAGTTTCGCACCGCGTGAGCGCCGCTAGCGGTAAGCTCATACTGACGTATATCGCAGATGTTGATGCACAAACGTCATAGATCTAAAATTTAGACATTTCTATCAGAATATTTTTTAGAATGCAGCTGAAAGCGTACATATATTCATTCATATTTGGTTCGATTTGAGTTCGGACTCGTATAACGTTAACAACTGCACTGTACTATGACGGGCTTCTGTGGAAAGTTCTGGACGTAGCACGTATATCGGGACGTACTTAGTCAATCTAGAGCTCCTCTACTACAGGCTGACTTATCAAGCATATTGAAGCCCATACGGTTCCATACTACAGTTACAGAAATTATAAAACAAGTGTTTAAAATAAATACTGTATATAAAAAAAGAAGTTTCAATTAGAATATTATAGAACTTAGTTCGCACAAGTATGCTCCAGTACCGGGTATCTAATTATTTATTAGCCATTGTTTTCTTCTTTCTTCGTTTCTAGAAAAGCAAAATAGCATAAAACCCTTTTTAGAATGATTAGAGCAGTTCGGTGCAGAACAACCACCCATAATTATTTCAATTATACTTCTTAAATTAAAAATACGAATAGAGCTAATGCTAATGGATTTCGCATTCAGCTAAAGTGGGCTTCAATATGCTTGATGAGTCAGCTCGTATATAGAGGAGCCTTAAGTCAATCTAAGAAATTCGATAAATTTCCAGAACAGCACAAAAGTCACCAGGTTGGCGATATTTTGCTACCATCTTCGCCAAAGTCACCAAATCTGTAGACAAAATCAAACGACCCGGAACTTCATATTATAACAATGGTTTTAAGTTACGTATTCGTAACAATGTAATGTCACTTCCGTGACATACTCCCGTTTCATCCTCGTCACATTTTTTTAATGATTTACTTCCGAACTGTGCTCTAAGGTGTTTCAAGTCAAAAGCCGAAGTTACCACATCAACATAAAATGGAAGATGCTTAGACAATTTCCATACGTCACATACAAATTCGATAAATGGAATACTAATTTGTAGTTTCCATATTTCATGCATTGCAGGAAATCTTAATAATTAAATAAAATTTGAAGAAATAGTATTTTGTATGCTATAGTTCGGTTGGGCTCCAAAACTTTCTATTTACTATTTTCTTGCAAACTCTTTATTTCACTGACATATTTATAAATTACGAAACCCAACTTTTGGAAGTATTAAATAAACGTACGTTAAAAACTATTGCATCATTACATTAAAATAGATTTATTATGATTGTTGAGAATTATATGAATAAAGAAATTATTTGAATTAGAGTTTAATATATAGAGGAACTACTATTAGCAGTAGAGTATTTTTAAAATAAGTGTGAAACAAATAAAATAAATTCTCACAATGTTTTCGTACTTTGTTCGTGATTAAGGAATACAACAGAATCCAATTAGAAAACTATGTGTAATTAAAATCTCCAAGTCTTTTTCGGCAGCTCTCTGTCGACGACATTAGGTTTAGAAAATAAAACGTTCTCTTTAGATAATAAAATTTAGAAAATAAAATATTCTGAGAGTAAAAGATTTTTATTATTTTGTTGGAAATTGGAGGAAAGCGAAGATACAATTTATAGCCAAAATAATTGTTATTTTCCTAATATATCTTATTATAAATGTACTTTCTTAATGCATTTTCAGATTCCAATGTATGTTTAGTGAAACAAAGACGATAATGCTAAATATTTGGTAAGGGATTTTACTTTGCACAGTATTTAATTAAAATGTATGGAAAACAAAAAATTTTCTAGTAATCAGAATTTATGTGTACGGGAGTGTTTCTTAAAATACATGGGAAATAACCAATAATATGTCTATCAGAATTTATGCATTTTAGCGATTGTTTTAGAATATGTGAAGAAGCAACAAATATCCTCGGTATCAAAATATATGTGTGGGAGGGTGTATATTTTGAAATATAAGGAAATGGAAAAATAACAAATGTTCTGGGAATCAACATTTATGTGTATATGTATAGGGAATTAAAATATATGGAAACGAATAAACATTGTTGCCATTATAATTTATGTGTGTGAGAAGGGAAGGGGGTTGAAATAGATGAAAAAATGACTAATGTTCTCTTTTAGAAAAAATGTGCGTTTGTTTTAAAGAGATGGAGAACAAACAAATTATCACTATCAGAATTTATATGTGTTTATATGTATTAAAATAGGTGAAAAAACAACAAATGCACCCTTAGGATTTATGTATGAGTGAAAGCCAAACGTTATCTGCACTTTATTGTTTTCAATTTATTTACACAAATGTAGGAGATTGAACAAGTACGCTATTTTTTACATGGTCTCTTTTTTTTTTCATGCACTTGGTCCAGACATCCGCAAGCTTGCGTATTCCCTTCAAGAAGTATTGCGTATTGGTGCATAAATGGTTGAGCGACTAACCCAAAATCTTCTTATTGGAAGGAATGAGCAAGTTTGTGAACCGCTGGACTAAGTGCATCGAAAAGGAAGGAGACTATGTAGAAAAATGATGTACTTGTTCAACCCATACATTTGTGCAAATAAATTGAAAAAAATATAGTGCGGATACTTTTTTACTTTACCTCGAATGTCAGAGTTTTGAAAAAGAGAACTGACAGACAGACATACACACACACACACACATATATATATATATATATATATATATTTATTTATATATATATTTAATTTATATATATATATATATATATATTTATTTATATATATATTTAATTTATATATATATATATATATATATATATATATATATATATATATATATATATATATATATATATATATATAATTATCATAATTTAGATGTATTTACTTGTTTTAAAATAGATGAAAAAATAACAAATGCTCTCGAAGGATTTACGCATGTTTGTGTTCTGAAATAAATGGAGAATTAACATAAATTCTCGCTATCAGAATATACATGTGCTTGTATATATTAATATATATGAAAATCAAAAAATGCTCTTTTGAAATTGATTCAAGCACAATTGCTTCCGTTCTTAGAATTTATGTGTGTTAGTGTTTTAAAATGGGCGAAAAAATGTATTCTTGATATCAAAATAGATATCTGTTTAGATGTTTTAAAATAAATGGATAACACATGGCAATAACAAATGCCATCCTTATAGGAATTTATGTGTGTTTGCATTTTAAAAAAATCTGATGTGAGCAACACATGACTTTCCTCATATAATGCAATGAATATATTACTTTTACAGTTAAAAAATATTATTCTTATAGTAGACACTTATATTCCAAGATATTGAATTTTCTTCAATTAGTCGTCATTTTCATTGATTTAGGATCATTTTTATCCATTTGGTGAGATTTTCGTTAATTTGTCAACATTTAAAAATGTCGCGAAGTTGGCGACATTCCGCTAAATTCGTCGCCAAAATCTCGCCAAGCGTTATGGACGGAGAAATAATTTATTCTTACAGCAGATAAATGACTATTGGTGTTCAAATACAAAATTATCACTCAAAGTATCTTTTCTCGTGAATGGAACGAGTTAGATCCATGAGAATGATGTCACCAAATTTATCGCATGATATTACACATGAAAAGTAAACATGTTTCTCAACAGTTAATATTTTTTTTAATTTATGGAATTTTTTTGATAAATTTATGTGAAAAATGTGCAATATCTCGAGAACGGTTCATGCTAGCTTTCCAACATTTATGTCAATCGTTTTCTAAGGAAAAATTACATAAGAAATATCTATTTGCGTAACTTTATCGGAGGTTTTGATTTTTTCATGATTTTTTCCAAATTTCATTCCAAAATTTAGGGGTGTTCTGAACATTCGATTGTGTTATAAAACAATAAGCCTCCAGAGTTCATGGATTGTGATTTTTGCACCAAATTTCATTCGAAGCTCTCTATTCGTTCGTGAGATAACGTCTCCACAGGCTCACTGACACACACACACACACACACACACACACACACACACACACTCAGACATCACCTAAAATGTTCGATTCGTGATCAGGGTTGCTTGAAACGTGCTCTCCTGTCGAAAACTCGAATTTGAATTTTTGACCCCATCATAATACTTTCCTTATACATTATGTATATAAGGAAAGTAATAGATGGATAAATAAGACATATTCTAACTATTAGAATTTATACATGTTTGGATGGTTCAAAATATATGAATAAATAACATATTTCCTAACTATCAGAATTTACATGTATTCGGAATATTTGGTGTATTAAATCAATGGTTTTAGTTAAAAGCAACGAGCCTTTGTATTTTAATCCCAGTCAATCTTCCCATTTTAAGGAATTACCAATGGTGTATTCTAATGTTGATGGTATGCACGCCATAATCAGTGATTTAAATCCAAAATCTGTCTCTTGTTGGGAATATCTGCTAAAAGACATTCCCTGCTGGACAACAAATGCGTTTCGGTATATGAAATTAGATCGAAAAATGGAAAGTGAAGAAGATGTCAGAGCTCACCCAGATGTTCAGCGATAACATAGTATTAGATTTTAAGAATCATTTTATTGTTCCGATGATCTTGAAGCAATTTTGCAGGCTCTGGGTAAGAAGATTGAATGAAAATCTTCTTCTACCGTCCGGAATCAGTTACCATCCAAATTGAAAAGGTACATTGATTTACAATAGGATTAAAATAACAATATGTTATATTTTGTATAACACCACGTTATAGTTTTCAAAATTATTATAAAGTTTATAGTAATTATATATCTGTATTAGCGTTAAATGTATAGCAAACACAGCCAACTTTGTAATAAATTAGAAAATTATAAATATATACATGTGTATATATTTGTTTCTTTGCGTCGAATCAATTTGTCTATATGCCTATAGGAAACGTTTTACAAAGATTTTATAACCACAGATTATCCGTTCAAACCGTTGTCTGCAGCAGAAGCACAATCGTAATTTTATACACCCCCCTTATATGAGTTTAGCTACTTTGAAATTGCTTGTTTCAGTCTTGTACAGTCATAACTCAATCTTTAAAAAATCTGATACTGAATTATGATAGAAATTTGTCGGCCTCTATAAATGTTTACTTAATTATTGTACATAGCAGGTTTTCTTGCTTCATTGTAGGTGTGTGCTTTGATGAGCACAAAAAAAAGGAGCGAAACAGGTTGAAGAATAATTTATTGGCAAAGAGGTGTGATATCCTAAATTTAAGAAGTTCTTAATAAGCGAATTCTGTGAATATAATTCATATTGCTGTTAGTTTTCTTTACCACGTAATAGAAATGTTTGTTTATATAATCTTTGTTTGAATTTTAAGATCAGAAATGGAATAAAAGAAATTATGAAGAAAATTTTGTCTCTTGAAATGGCTTGATGTATATAGACCTTGATGTAAAGATTTGTGAACTTGATTATGAACTTTATTTGTGTATATAGATGTTTATAGTTGGGTTTTATGATAATGTTTAAAGAATGATGTTGTGTTGTAGTAGTAAAAATTGTAGTGACGGTATACTATGCTTTTAAGTATTGTTATTCTAAGTGAATTGTATTTTAATTGAGATGCCAAGTCTGATAAAAGTGAAATATGTTGGATAAAAAGTTGTAAAAATTGTTATAACTTTATTTGTAATCCATTCTTTGATAAGTCTATTAGTACTTTAAGTTATTCCTTAAGAATGAAGGAAATTTTAAGTTTAACCCTAAATGAAGGGTTTTTTGTAAATTTGTAATTGTTTTAATAAAGTGTGTGGGACCATTCAGAGGATGACTCTCGGCAGATGGAGGTCCGTGGTTGAGCGGGCTTGCTTTTGGTGTTTTGTGCCTCCTGCCCGCGCGGTTGTTTTTTGGCGGCGTGCGGATGGGGTGGAACGCCGTGGTTTGACCCCGGCCTGGTGTCCTGGGAGAGCTATTGCAGCGATAGAGTATCTTTCCCGTATACCTTCGGGTGGGTCGGAATTCTTATTAGAGTTACCACGTAATAGATTAAATTGTCACTAGTTTCTTCTTCCACGTACTAAATGTTACTATCTCTAGTCTCCTTTTCTATTTACTAGATAGTATTGTTGTTAGTTTCTTTCTACAATTAAATTAGATTGTTATTAGATTCCTCTTCTACTTACTAGATTATATTATCATTAATTTCCTCTTCCACCTAGATTATATTGTCGATGGTTTCTTCTTCTACTTACTGAATTATATTGTTGCTAGTTTCTTTTTCGACTTACTAGATTATATTGTTGATAGTTTCTTCTTCCACTTAGTAGATTATATTGTGGCTAATTTCCTCTTTAACTTACTAGATTATACTGGCACTAGTTTTCTCTTGCACTTACTAGATTACATTGTCGCAACATTCCTCTTTTACATACTAAATTATAGTCTCAGTCTTCTAGACCATAGGAAGGGGACACCTAGATGATCTGGAAAAATTTTAACCTCTAAATTTTTTTTCTAACACTGGGAGTAAAATCAAAAATTAGTTTCCATTAGGTTCCACTCCGTAGTTGATATTAAAAGTGTGCAAAGATTCAACATTGTAGATTATCGATGAAGATTCTGGAAAATTTCTGTTTTCTAGATCATAGATATTCTAGAGAGTCTGTAAAAACAAAACGACGTTATACAATAATTATATAGACTAAAAAATGCAACTGGCGTTGCACGTGAAGTATTTAAATCAGAGATTAATTAAATTCATTCATTCGTTTTTTTAAAAGCTGTATAGTCGTACCCCACCCTACCAAGTTATGTTAGTTGTCAGTTTTTCACGCCCCAAAATCCAATATCGTTTTCACTATAAATACGACACTGCATCCCTTAACAACGAATAGGAACCGGCAACGAATAGGAACCGGAATAAGGAAGACGCTTTTAAAGTAGAATCGAAAATCTAAATTTTAATGTTGTTTAAAATTCACAGAAAAAATAAAAAATAGAGTACTTCAATTTTTTTCAGTATGATGTTTAGTTATACATCTATATTTTTACCAAACTATAGAATCATACTAAACTTCCTATTTCGGCTGTAAATAAGTATTAGATAACCTAAAAATGCATATCTCGATGTATTTAAAAATAAATAAAGAATTATGAAGGAATTGACCTACGTATTCAGTTCGAAAATCGTTAGAAAGAATGTTCTACTATCTTTCCTATGAGGTGAAGATGAAATACTGTAATAATATTTTTGCTTAAAATCGTGCTTCAACAAAAAATAACTGAATAACGAATTCGAATTTGAAAAAAAAAGCTCGCCGAAATGTGGTAGACCTAAAGTACCTCTATAGAAAATTTCACCGCTATCCGACGCCTAAATTTTCCTCTACAAACGACATATACACATACACAAAAGTATTTTATTATGCAAGATATAGTCGCATAATAAGTTTCATGCGTCTTCTCCAGTAGCTGTTTTATAAAAACATTCTAAACATTGGTTAAATCTCGAAAGTTTCTTACATGTCAAAGATTAATTTTCTCCTTTCATGAAATGTACCATTTTGAATTAAAACTATTACTCACCAGCCTGTCTTGTATTGAATTCACTATTTAAGGATACTATTATCCATTACTGCAATTCTTAATTAGTGCGAGATCTAAACAATCAGAACGAACTACGAGTTGATCAATATAAGCTAATTTGATCCATGCTAAGACACCTCTATTAAGAAGGAGAAGTTGTGCCTCGCTGGGATTTGCCACAGAAAATCAGTAAGAAACAAAGTTGGTACAGGATTATAGGTGTTTGCAATTCATTTGGTCTTCTACGTAAGATGATTTATTTTTGGAGGGAATTTACTAATGTTACATTTATCATAGAAAGCGATAGCCGCCTACATACTTGTTCGAAAACGCATTTCCTATATTCCATATATATATACATATATATATATATATATATATATATATATATATAAGTACCATTAGTCATTTTGTCGCGTACTACCAGTGATACTCGTACCACTGGCTGAGAACTGCTGGCAGAGAGCATTTTATTCTTATATAGTTTAGCAGGTTGAAAAAAATTCGAATCGAATCAACAACCAAAAACTTACAAAATAAATACAATTTCCAGTTTTAGTTATCTTGCTTCTATTATTATGGATCAGTAGATATATTTTTGCAGTCCATTTCACGCAATTATGCAAATCTGTGTTTCCAATCTTACCAAAATCTAATTAACAGCAGGATTTGGTAGGAAGTGACCTACATACCAAATTTTGGGAAATTTCTTCATATAGTTATTGAACTAGAGTGGATACAAACATGCACAGACACATATACGAATGAGCATACAAACGTCACGCTGAAAATAGTTTTATCGTGTTCTAGAGTACTCGAAACGTGTACATACGTCGGAGAAGAGTTCCAATTTTTAACACGATTACAAAACTTTTTCTATAAATTACCATGTAATTACTAGCGACAATAAAATGAGATTTGGGCATTATTTCAAGATAATATCTCTGTTATAAATCTGCACTTGATTTTCTACATTTATATTCTACGCTAACAATTTCGATCCATGTATCCGTGTTCACTAAATGTAACATTTGCACACTGAATAAAAGTCCTGGAAATTAAAATTTATTTCAGATTTAAGAATAAAAATGGTTCACAATTATACTTTTGTTGACATGGAATAATTTTGAAGACAATTAGATTTTATGTATTTTCAAAAATTTTCAGGGAATTTAATCTAAAAATCTGTTATTAATAAGTATGTTTGAATATCAATGAGTAAACCACACTTTGTGCAAAGGATTAGAAGAACTTGAGTAACACATTTACGTACAAATACAATAATAATGAAGCATACGGCTGCCTCGCGGATATGATAGATTCCATTTGCCAGTGCAAGAGTACCAACAACCCCGAAGTCAAGATCGGTGAAAGGGTTTCGTCCAGAAAAGAGCACCAGGCGCGAAGCGCCTTTAATCTCCAATCTCTAGGTGTGGTTCTTATCTTCATACTGTGACATTATTTCATTTGCCCATAGTTGGAGGTTCGAGGTTTTTGATTTATTGTTTTTATTATTTGACTTAGCTCCTAGTGTGGCAGTTTGTTGCACATTTAGAGTTTGAGTAATTTTGGGGAGTTGATGCAGATCTAAGGATTTCCTAGCAATTTGGCAGTTTAAGGTTTAAGAACATTTTTTAGAAAACATTGACCGAGTTTTTATTTAATATCAACTATTTAAGTTGGGACTTACCTAATTCCGATTTTCAATATTAAGTACCGCGCGGGGTCTCTTACGTGATTTGGCCTTGCGATGATCATAGTCATGCAGATTGAATAGTAGTTCATTTGGAACAGATGGCAGATTTTTATAGAATTTAAGTGCTAGCTTTTTAATTTGGGCTCTAACAGTTTTTATTTTGAAGTCTTTCCTAATTACCGAGTTTCTTAAGTATCTAGGGGCTTTCCTTATAATCCTTAGGGTTTTGTTTTGTTTTGCCTCTAGTAAGTCTATAGTAGTTTTACAGGCATATCCCCATACGGCTGCTGCATACAGCATTCCCGGGCGGATGACCGATTTATAAATTAGGAGTTTATTTTGATAACTTAGATTTCCGTTTCTTATCATTGGGTATAAGGCTTCTGTGGCCATATACGCTTTTTTGATTAAGTTCGTTACGTGCTGTCTCCAGGTTAGGTGGGAATCTATCGTTACACCTAGGTATTTAGTAGATTTTTCCGCTTTTAGGGCATGGTTGTTTATGTACAGAGGCGGCGGAGATTTACGTTTTCTAGAGAAATAAATCCGATGACATTTATTGGGGTTTAATTTTATTCGCCATTTTTCTAGCCATGTTTGAAGCATGTCTAAGTGTTGTTGTAGCTGTCTGTGCATTACTGAGACGTAAGGGTGTTTTGCAAGTATCGCACTGTCGTCTGCATAGAGTGCCAGTTCCGTGTCTGGGGTCCTGGGGATGTCATTTAGATATATGTTAAAGAGTGTCGGGCCCAGGATGGATCCTTGCGGTACACTACTTTTAATGAGCTTGGGTGTAGACAAGTTATCTTTTACTCTAACTTGGAAGTGTCTGTTATTTAGGTATGAGATTAAAAGTTTGACAAGTGCGTCAGGGACTTTTAGAGTGATCAATTTGTATGCTAATCCACAGTGCCACACTTTATCGAATGCTTTTTGTATGTCAAGAAAAATCGCAGCTGTGGGTGTCTTACTATTAAGTCCAGAAGAGTAAGACACCTACAGCTGCGATTTTCAAGTCCGAAGTCAAGAAACACGAAGAGGGCGTAAAGAAAAGGAAAGGAAGTGTTTACATACTCATGTCCTGAAGAGATATCTGAGAGAACTAATCAGAAAACAGAATGATGAACAGCCTAGCCAATCCGAAACTAGAAATAAGACATAAGATTGGCCAGAAATATCTCTACAAGACGAGTTATGTCCAAACAAGAATAAATGAGACCCAAAAAGATAGAAAAATAAGTCAAAACGTATCATAGGAGTCCTAAAGGCTAAGAAATGAAGTAAAAGGGAAATAAAACTTATTTCCATTTTGTCTTTTTTTTTGTTCTCTTCATTGATTGCCAGGCTGCAATTCACACTATATCAAGTGATGCTCCACCGCCCACAGCTATTGAATTTAACTGTAAAAACATCATTAATACTCTATTGTCAAATGGAAAGGATATTGTTCTACAATGAATCCCCAGCCATTGTGGCTTGTGGGGAAAGGAAAAAGCAGACAATCTGGCAAAAGAGGCATCTCTTATGGATCCACCTGTGTCGCCTGCTAATTTGAGAAAAGTTAACGTTTCCGAGCAACTGCCAGAAGAGAGCGGGTTGCGGGAAAATCTTGGGAAGGCCTACTGACATCTTGTTTTTCAATAAACCTTTCTAGCGGACCTTACTGACTGGACATGACTATCTGAGGGTGCACTTGCACCGTTTTGGACTTGCTGACTCTCCTGACTGTATTCTGTGTGAGGAAAGTGTTGACATGAATGGAGGGCATCTCTGGAGTTGTTCTGCTCTGCAGGATGTCCGCACTTCTTCTTACTTCAAGATGCTCTTCAGCCCTGGAGATACTTCGTATTTATATTGGACTGCAAGACTCCTTATGCTCGAGAGAGCAAATGATGAGGGACGTAATTAAAAAAAATTGTCTTTTTGACTTTGGGTTTATTGGTTTACTTGCACTGACAAAGGGGATCTAATTTATCATTGAAACAGCTGTATGCTGCATTATTACTGTATTTGTGCTTAACTAAGTTGCTCTAGTTTAAATTGCAATAGTTTGATTAGAAGAATATTTTTGTATTTGAAGCGTAACTTTGTACAAGAGGAATCAACCGCTGTACAAAAAGAGTGAGTAACTCTGCTAATCGTTATAGATCGATGTGAAACATCAGTCCTTGCACATATTTCGAATGGGTAAAGGTTAATGTGCATTGTGTGCGACGATGGTACAAATTACCTAGGCAAAAGGTTTCGATATGCTTCGTTTTTATGAAATTATTTGATATATATATTTCTTAATTACACTGCTTAATATATTAATAACATGCAATTTATTTCGTTCGAATCGGACCATAAACGACGCAGTTATCGACGATGAAACTTTTTTCTTCATTACTCAGACCGCCCAGATCAACCAAAGGGAGTAGTGGAGTTGTTACAAGAATGGAACGTTTGAATGTAAAATTTGCAGTCACCTCACCGGGTGAGCGTGCGGTCAGCACAAGCAATTCGTGCACACCGGCGTATAATGCAGATTTCGCAGATATAAATTTTAATCGTTTTATACCGTGTTTTTACTAGAATTGTTTTATAATGCTGGTAAGGGCTCAAAAAGTTTATACACCCCAAGCAATTCGTGCACACTGGTGCATAATGTAGACGTCACAGATATAAAAATTAATTTTTTTGAATTTTTCTACCATAATTGTTTTAGGATGCAGGTAAGAGCATCCTCAAAAGGGTTAAAGACCCCAACAGGGTTAAAGGTTAAAGACCCCAACAGGGTTAAAGGTTAAAGACCCCAACAGGGTTGAAGGTTAAAGACTCCCTGCCGTCCAAGCAGTTACCTTACACTTTCGGATAGGCTGGACGGTCTGGGTTGAAGAAGAAGTAAAAGGCTAAGAAGAGTTCTCGTTCATTGCTGATATTTCATTTATACATACCAGAACAAGAAATTTACAGTCTTTAGTACATAAAACACAGAAGTAAACCTAGTAAACGCATGCTGTGCAAAATGAGATTAATTCTTATGCTCCAATTTCAATATTTGGAATATAGAAAATATTTTTTTCTTTCGACCCCGAAAGAATTTCCATTATGATTCCGGATGATGAGACTGCCTTACAAGATTCGTCTAAATTTGGAATAAGTCCTTTTGTGTCCCGTATTCTTCATAACATATCAATAGTATGACGTTTTGCTCATTCCAGACTGATGGGGCAGGGAATTGCGTTCTCAGGGTATTTTATCATTATAAGTCGAATTCGGAAAGAAAAATTAAAAAATGGCTGTTTCTTAACTATGTCTGGGACAGGTCTAATATTTTTTAATTTATGATATGTCACGATACTGTAAAGCTAATTAAAAAAATTATTTTAAACTATGAAAATCGTTATTTTTCTTGAAATAACAATTAAATTAACGATATTGTAAATGAACTAATTTATACGTTGCAGGTAAGAAACACCAGTGGAAATTGAGCATTACTTATTCAACATTATACAGGCTTCAAAGTTATGAATACAATTACAGTTTCAAAACTTTTTCTATTAATGTTGATGCGATTTCTGCCATATTACAGGACATAAGCAAGAACATGTCTATCCTTTCTTAGTTCTTGGATAATGGTTTCTTGCTTCTGTAGATCGTCAGTAAAGGGTAGGTTAGGAAATGATCAGAGAGCACAAGAGTTACATTAAACTGGTGGATATACGTAAAAAATCAAGGTAAAACTTATTTACTGAAAGTAAATAAATGCAAAATATGTTTAAGTTTGAATTTTTATGTCAAAGATAATTTCAAAAAGATAATTTTTTGTAAAAATTGTGTTTAGTACTTGCTTCACGTTTTGCCACGCAAGTTAGTTTCCCCCACGCTTTGCAGGGGAAATAGCCACTGATCACTAAATATGATACCTACATACTTAATGAAAGTTCTGAATATCAAAAATCGTTTCAAATTTAAGCATTGTATTACTTGCCATTTCCACCCACGTTTCGCGTGGAATATGGCTGTTAATCACTAAATGCGACACCTACACGTTAGTGTGATACCTACACTCTAGTGTGACACCTACACTCTAGTTCTGCATATTAAAACGCTTCGAGTTAAAGCATGATAATGACACACATTTTATAGTTCTGCTAACATGGAAACTGCTGTATGTGAGACTATATTTCATCTGCAATCACAGTATGTTGCTATTTTTTTCAAACAAATTTTTTGTCAAATAACGTTTACAGACAAATCAATCAATAATTGCATTATTTTCAATATTTTGATTTAAAGAACAACCAACAAATCATTTCGGTATTTAAAACGCAACTTGGTTACCATAATAATCACAACTGAATAAAAAACTATAAATAAATTCATTGATAAAATATAAAAATATGTCTGTTGTAACCATAAATCAAAATATTTCAAGAACGGTTGCTTGTACACCAATAGAGTTAATTAAAATATAGGATATTTTTTTTCTGCTCATGATCCTATAAAACGATATTTTGTATGTTTAGTTCGCGACTAGCTGAAATAATTTTAGAACAACAACCTCCGCGATTTATAAATTTATAGAGTAAAATTCCAACATTCTAGATTTTTCTTATTACTTATAATCAAAGACGCACGTACATGAAAAGTTTCAAGTTTATACCTTCAGCAGTTTGTGTTCTGTAATTCGTACTTTAGTCAGTCTGCAGTCTCACTTATCTATTTTACACAGGAAAAAAAATCGCGATTTTAAAAATTTCCAACAAAATTACAACATTTTAGATGTTCCTCAGTATTTATGGGCCACGTCCCATGTATAAGGGTGTTCCAAAATTAATACAACAAACTTTCAGGGGTGATAGAATATACAGAATCAAAAACTTTTCACCATAGAATGTATGGTCGTAAGGGAAGCGGTTAAGCTCTAGTGAACTCTTTCAGGCACGCGTGTAAAAGCGGTGGTTTTCGCATTTAAGGTCATTAGCGATCGGTATACCAATATGAAGAAGGCAGACATGCATTTTGTCAACGGTCTTGCCAAAGGTAATGGCAGGGAAGCGCAAAATTTATCCGAGAGAGCTTCCGCAAAAGGCGTGACCCCTATCACGGAATGTTTTCTCGCTTGCACCGCCAACTGTCTAAAAGAGGATCCTTCAGTGCTGCCTGATCTTTTTTGTGTTGAATAAAGCCTTGTTTCGATGTTTCATGCCAGACCTGATTTTGCGTTGCGTAAGACTGCGTGTGTGTTGAAGTCCCAGACCGTTCGACTCATCTGAAGACATAAAGTATCCATTTGGACGGCCAGGACTGCGTGTGTGTTGAAGACCTAGACCGTCCGACTCATCCGAAGACTTGAGCAACCCTTTGGACGGCCGGCCGGACTGCGTGTGTATTGTTGTTGTTGTTGAGACCCAGACCGTCCGACGTACCAGAAAGATGTAAGGTAACTGTTTGGACGGCCGGGAAGTGGCACCCGATTTAGACCAGAGCCCAGTGGGGGAGGCATCCACAGGGACCGTACCCTCCTTCCCCTATCACCAACCTCTCGGAAGGACTTAGGGACTCACATGTTTAACGTGATCGTACTCCGCATGAACATAGGGGAAGTTGTTTCAGCGTGCAAATCCAGCGCGCAAACCACCGGGCTACAGCGTCCGAAATGTGCCAACAGCACTCTGTGTTCCCAGGTGGTCACCCACCCAAATACTAACCGCGTCTGATGCTGCTTGACTTTGGTGATCTAACGAGAACCGGTGTTTTTATCACGGTAGGGCCGTTGGCTACTGGAACTGCGTGTGTGTGGAGAAATGGAAAGAGCCCTCTAGCGCGTAATCGCTTTACATGCGACCATTCCTTCGATGATGAAAAGTGTTTCTTTCGGTGTGTTCTACCATTCCTGAATGTTTGTTGCATTAGCTTTGAAACAACATGTATGCAAAGTTTCAAGTTTCCACTTTCAGTAGTTTGGACTGTGCAAGTGCTCATTACTCAGTTAATTAGTCAGTCTCACTCAGAGGTATGCATATGATTGCTTTTTTTAAATTAAACTTTTTAAAATTATATCGTTTATTAATTGCTGAAAGCGTATTGTTTGTTAATTGCTGAAAGTGTATTGTTTGCTAATTGCTGACGTGGCTACCTGAGCTATATTTTAAAATAAAAGTGGTGTATTTTTCACCAATATTTTTCATATTGTTCACCACAGAGATATTTCCGATATCTAGACAAGAATAGATCCGATTCTTCCACTGGAAATAATTTTTATTATGATAATTTCATTTTCTATTACATTAAATCCCTTTTATTACTCTCTTCTTTGTGTCACCGGAGAAGAAGGGCGGATGCAGCAAGTGCTTATTAGGCTTAAGGGGCACGCCTTGGAGGAATCGTCGGTAAATGTACGGTACTTTTATTTTGCACTAACTTTTAATTATTCAGATAACAATTATAAAATCGTATAAAAAGTATTGTGCATAAAGTGCTATCATTGCAAAAACTATTTTAAAATAAAGTAATTTCCTACACGATTATAAGCGAATAACAAAGTTACTCTTATTGTCGAACATATGTTGCATTCGTTCTGGAGTATGTATATACTTTTTATCATTATTCAAACGATAATAATACGAGTAAATTACTCATATTCGAAATAATATATTCCAGCTTGGGATACAGTTAAGTTTTGGCATAACAGATCTAAGGCTGAACTGAGTAAATAGCTAGTCATAGCCAGTCCAAAATATAATTTGGAACTTTATGGAAAATTATTGCTATATGGAACAGGAATGTTATCTCTACTCCAGGCTCTTATTGAATATTTAAACTCGTGATTAATGTACTAATAAATAAAAAAATATATTTTGATTGAATTAATTATTGAATGTTCTGTGGCAACAATACGACATTTGTATACTATATATTCTTCTCAAATTTTTCCAATAGCATTAATTAAGACTGGAATTGATTATATTTGACTGAATGAATTAATATAATAGTTTCTGAAATCGATTGTTCTCAAACATAAAACGGCTGTCATCACAGCATCAAATAAGACGGTGAAAAGTCATCTCTAATATAAATGAATTTATTGTGATTGAAAGTGAAACTGGTTTGAACAGAGTTAAGATAGAAAAAATCTATAAATTTTCAAAGGGAATATAAAAACTGCTCACCCGATCTGGATTTTCAAAACGAAAAACTAATGGCATTATCCCAAAGACCGGTGCGGTCTAGAATTTGGCGACTTTTTTGGCGCTAATTCTCTTACCATGCCCGATGTTTTTAAAATACATTTTTAGCTTATAGAAGGCATTTCCGGTATTTTTTTTTCAAATTTAGCAAATTATTCTAACAATTTAAAACACACGACTTAATTTTTTTTTAAGTTAATACTTAAAATTTTTCTAATAAGAAACGATATTTAGAAGAAATTTGATTAAAACGAAGCTAAGAAGAAATGTAAGGTTGATACTTAGAAAAAAATTTAGTTACTTTTCGGAAAGTCGTTCTCTGTCGAAAGTCGCTATGTGGAAACAGCCGTTTGTGCAATAGTTGGTCCGTAGTAATTCGAACATGGTTCTACGTCCGCTTCAGGAGATTACTTCGCTACTCTCGCCGGCTAAAACACATAATAGAATCCGTTAACGCTGGCTGTCGGAGATCGCACGTAGCAACAACTATTTGTGCAACATCTGTTCCGTGGCTCAGAGTGATGTAGCAATTCGAATATGTATCTACGCCCGCTAGAAACATCACAGAATCCGGTCTCGCTAGCTGTCAGAGGTCTCATGAAGCAGCAGCTATTCGTGCAACAGGTGTTCCGTGGCTCATAAAGTGATGTAGCAATTTGAACATGGATCTACGTCCGATTCGTAGGCTTACCTTTCTACGCTCGCCCGCTAAAAAAACATCACAGAATTCGGCCCCGCTGGCTGTCGGAGGTCGTACACAGCAACAGTTATTTGTGCAACATGTGTTCCGTGGCTCATAGAGTGCTGTAGCAATTTAAGCTGTGAATATCTGCTGAAAGACTTTCCCTACTGGACAACAAATGCATTTAGGGATATGAAATACGATCAAAAATTGTAAAGTGAACAACACGTCAAGGATTTCATCCAGATGTTCAGCGATAACATAGTATCGGATTTCAAGAATCATTTTATTGTTCCGATGAACCTGAAGAATATTAGCAGACTCTCCCTAAGAAAGAGATTGAATGAAATCGCCTTTTATCATCCGGTATCAGTGCGTTGCACCTACCATCCCAAATTGGAAAGGTACATTGATTTACAATAGAAGTAGAATAACAATACGCCATATTTTGAGAAAATACATTAGAAAGAGTAGACGGAACAGATAGATGCATGGATAAAATAAAATATATTTAATAATATTATATTGTCAGTTGATCACTAATGTGAAATATGCTGATAGTTATTGAATCATTCACAAATCTCCCTTTATCTGTTCGTGTAGCACTTCAAGCAGGCATATGCTTATCTACTTACTACGGATTTATGTATTTTAGAGTATCTACTTACTATGGATCACCATTATAGTGACTACGCTTCTGTAAAATTAAATGCTTTAAAAATTCTTATAAGGTTTATAACGATAAGTGCATGAAACTTACAGCCAAATTATTATAATGCATTAGAAGAAATGGAATAAATACATGTGCATGTATTTATTTCTTTGCTTTGAATCAATTTTTCTATATGCCTGCAGAAATGCATTTCATAGGTTCTAGAACCGTCTATTACAGGAAGAGCATAAAACGGGGTTCTATTTGAAAGCAATGATCTATAAATGAACACATGGGACAAATGACTCCGTTTTTAACATATACATTACAAAACATTGATTATTTGGCTGGTTTACCTTCAAATTTATATAGTACTTTTTATTTAAATTATAAACCATACTAACAGTGGATTTCCAACAATTCTTTAACCAAATACATTTATTGATTTTGAAATATTAATGCGTACATACAGAATTCGGGTGATGGCGAGCAGAACCTTCCAGTATTAATTCAGATTCCATTTTTTGTAGTAAAATTTAACATTTAATTATTAAAATCATTGAATTTATTTTTTGTGGTAACGAGAAAATTATATTTAAAAAGACATTTGTCATAACTCTTTATTACTTTTAAACCATTCAGACATTACGTATTGAAAAACTTTATATTTATTTTTATTAAAGATTTTTAATTATTTTAACATTTCATCGAGATAAAATATAAAATTTTATTAGAAGAAAAGTGAATTTTCTGCAATCACATTTTTTCAGACAAGTTTCTTAAAAGTCGTACAGTCAAATTACATTTAGTTCTTTTGCGAACTCAAACAAGTCCCCTAAGGGAAATATTTGTAATATCAGTTGAAACGATGTTTCCTTTAGAATGAATTAAATATATTCCATAATGAAAGAACATAATTATTTATATTGCGCATATCTTCTTTTATAATTAATGCCAATTTGTTTGTGGTATATCTCCCAAAAAAAGGATGACGAGGATTTGTTTTATTCTCAGAGGAATAAAGTTGAAATTATATTTGGTTCAGAGCCGAGTAAGAAGATAAAAGTTAACATAACAATATCTATAGAAATGAGTTTATTTTAGAAAAAATCTTGAAAATTAATATATAGAAAAGTACATTGTTTCAAGCCTGTTTTCCAGTGATTTAATTTGGTTTCTATCAATGTAGTACAAAGAATTTGTTTCTTCATAAGCAGCATTTATATTTAGTGTAAATAAAAACCATTCAGCTTCTGGTAAAATATGAAACTGATGCATAAAACTGATATCCCATTCGAAATGCGAAAATATATCTCAGCTTAGTTTCACTGCATTATACATATAGCTTATTATGAGAATAGTATATCTTATACTTTCATAAAATCCTTCCATGAGATGGCGCTAGGAGAAAGTTGACTAGATTAGAATTCCCATCTGCTATATCATTGGCTTACAGATTGACATCTCATCTCGGTCGCATGAGTCATGATTTCGTCTCCTATTGAACTTTAAATTCGTAAGTTTTATATGCATACCCACAACAAAGTTTTTCTTTATCAACAAAATTCACTACAAGGGAGGGAGTGCCGTAACGAATGCTCGTTAGTCAGTATTAAATGCCGCAAGCTGGTGACATATTTTGTTCAACGTAATAATGCAAGCCTACCACGCTTTGACCCCGGGCTCATAAGATTAAAGTCAAGAATATAACAAAATCGAATATTTGACCCCATCATAATAACGTTTTGCTCTTTCCAGACTAATGAAGATGTATGTTCACAGGATAACTTTTACGTTATGAGTGTAATTCCGATGAGAAAAAAGCTGCTTCTATGTCTGGGATCGGTCGGATTTTTTAAAATTTATGTGTGTACTAATTCTCCCGTGGTAAAGGAGTGCCTACGCACCACGTCCACAAGACCCCCCCAAGGGTGTTCCATGGCAAAGGGGAGGAGAATTACAGTTTCACTTTAATAGAAGCTCCCCAAAAGGTGGAAGTCTGACTTGGCTTCGACATGACAACATCCATGCCCGCTGGCGGGATTCGAACTAGCAACACGGAAATCCAGCGATCAGACGGAAACGCATGCTCTTGACCGCTCGACCACTAGATCGTCTTAAAAGTTATGATATGTGTCAATAACGTTTTGCAAAGGAGCTAATTTATATGGCGCAGGTAAGAAACTGCAATGGTAATTTAGCATTACTTATTGAGCAGTATATACATAAGGCTTCAAAGTTAGGAATACAATCATAATTACAGAAATTGTTCTATTAATGTTGATGCAATTTTTGCCATATTACAGGAAATAAGCAAGAAAGTGCCTATCCTTTCTTAAATCTTATATAATGGATTCTTTTTATTGTTAATCTTCAGCAAAGGGTAGGTGAGGAAATGTCAGAGCTCACAAAACTAACATTAAACTAGTGGCTATAGTTCAAAAATCAAGGGGAAACTTACAATTACGAAGAGTTTATAAATGCAAAAGATGTTTGAGTTGAAAGTTTTATAGTCAAAGATATTTTCAAAAGTTGTTTAGGATACATTTTTAGTACTTGCCATTTACATCCACGCTTCCCTTCCAAAATGACTGCTGATCACTAATTGTGACACATATACACTAATGTGACACCCATACTCCTAGTTCTGAATATTTTTTCCCCAAAGGCCAGGCACTTGATATTTCATTATTCGCCTTAAAACCGGCCAGAACCGTGAATCTCTTAGCCGTCACATGATGCTGCCCCGGCGCACCAGTGGGGATGGAACACATTGCACACAACGGCACAACATCCATGCCTGAAGGTGGGACTCGAACCCACAACCCGGCAGCAGAACTATCTCTATGAAACGCTTGCCTTGACCGTTCGACCACCGCGTCGGTAGTTCTGAGTATCCAAAAAAAAAGCGTTTCAAATTTAAGCATGTAAATGGCACACATTTTATGGTTCTGACAACATGGAAATTTTCGTAAATATTTTCAGCCAAATAAATTAACCACATCACTATTTTTCTATTTTTGTATTTAAAAATGGACAACACACGATTTCGGTAAATAAAACGTAACTTGGTTACCTTAGTTACTGCAATTGAATAAAATAAAACTATAAAAATCTGGTGTTGGCAGCACATTACTTTCTTTATATAATGCAATGAACTTTACACTTTTCACAGTGAGAAAATTGTATATAAGATCCACGCCTCAGTGTTCTTACTTTCCACATATAATGTGTAAGGAAAGTATTGTAATGGGGTCGAAAATTCAAATTCGAGTTTTCGATGGGAGAGCACGTTTCAAGCAGCCCTGAACACGAATCAGACGTCTTTGAGGTGATGTCTGTGTGTGTGTGTCGGTGAGTCTGTGGAGACGATAACTGATGAACGAATGAACCGATTAAAATGAAATTTGGAACAAAAATTACTGTCCATGAATGCTGGAAGTCTATTGTTTCTATTCACGATCATATTCAGAATCCCCCTAAATTTTTGGGTGAAATTTAAAAAAAATCATAAAAAAATTAAAACCTTTAATAAAGTTACGTAAATAGTCATTTCTTATGTCATTTTTCATTAGAAAATGATTAAAATTAATTTTGGAACGCTAGCATAAACCGTTCTGGAGATATTGTACATTTTTCAAAAAAATTATCAAAAAATCATATAAAATTAAAATATAAATATTACTTATTGTTGAAATATGTTCACTTTTCATAAGTAATATCATGCGATAACTTGGGTGGCATCATTCCCGTGGATCTAGCTTGTTCCATTCATGAGAAAATATATTTTAGGTAATACTTTTGTATTTGGATGCCAATAGTCAGTTATATGCTAAAAGAATAACTTATTTCCCTGTCCATAACGTTTGGCGAGGTTTTAGTGAAATGTCGCCAACTTGGTGATTTTTTAAATGTTGCCAAATTAACGAAAGTGCCGCCAAATGGATAAAAATGACGACTAGATGATGAAGTAGTTATTAAAGTATTTTAATATCACTTATCGAGGATGCTATAAATATTGATGATTGTTCAGAGTTGCGCAAAGTATAAGTTAATTGAGTATTTTGAAATAGTTTTACATCTTGTCATCCCGAAAATCGCCCAATGTACAATTCAACGATAAAACACAGGGCCGTGGAACTTATACATTACTTTTTATTGTAAAACTAGTATATCTATTGCATTATATAAGGAGAGTCATATGCTGCCCACATCAGATTTTCATTGTTGAATTGCACATTTAGCGCTTTTTCGTATGACAGCATGTAACACTATTTCGATGTGCCCAATTAACTTATATTTCAAGCAACTTTAAATTGACAATTATCAATATTGATAATTATCACGTCTGCGAGAATGCATTATTGCTGAAGGAAGATTTTGCAATTTATGTATAATAATTTCAATTTTATTCTGCCGCATTGTCTGCATGTTTGATTTTGGGGACGAGTTAGATTATATACATTGGTTTTCAGGGTTCTTTCCCATTTTATTTCAGGAGGGACAAAAATGTCTCTAATTTTGCAACGCTATGCAACTTTGTAATTGACTTTTTTCTTATATATAATAGGAAGTGAAATATCTCTCCGTATTTCCATCAGAAGGGAGTAAGCTCCTCTAAAGTTGTCTCGCTGTAGGGGCTTTCTATACTCATGCCTCCTGCACAAAATTATACGATAGCCCAAATACTTCGAGTTATTGCCTTAACCAAAACTTTCGTTGACACCCTGTATATAACAAGTAGTTGTACATAAAAAATATTTACTTATACAGAAACTGAAATATGAATATATGTTTGTCTTTTCCCAAAATACATATATACATATATATGTAAATACACAAATTCCACAGGGAATTTGAAAACTTGCCCAAAGTCTGGTATTTTTGATGACCTCTGGACTCCTGCCAGAAACTTGCATCGTGTACAGCGTTTTCTTGGAAAATGTCTGAATTGTTTAAGATAATGGAGAAAGGCTGAATATTACAGAAGAAAAATGATGGGAATAGTTAAATTGGAAATGGCAGCAATGTCTGCTACGACTTTTAAGAAACAGAATAATAAAGATATTGGCTACAGGACGCAGTAAACTAATTACATGAAGATTAAAATATTAAAAAAGCATAGACATGACGTTTAGAGGATGGAAATAAAAGGGCAGGGAGGGGGGTTACTGCAACTGGGACATTTATTGATGTTGAACATTATGTAAGTAAGGTTACTCATTAATTATTTTCTCATACTATAATATATAGTATAGATAAAGTATTGTTTTCACGATAACTTTTACTTTCACATATTATGGAATAAACTATACACAAAGTATTGTTTTCACGATAATTTTTATAATTTTCTCATACTGTAGAATATAGTATAAAGTATGGTTTTCACGATAATTTTTACTTTCTCATATTATAGAATAAAGTAATGTTTTCACGATAATTTTTACTTTCACATATTATAGAATAAAGTATAGATAAAGTATTGTTTTAACGATAATTTTTACTTTCTCATATTATAGAATAAAGTATAGATAAAGTATTGTTTTCACGATAATTTTTACTTTCACATATTATAGAATAAAGTACAGATAAAGTATTGTTTTTACAATTATTTTTACTTTCCCATATTATAGAATATAGACAAAGTATTGTTTCCACGATAATTTTTACTTTCTCATATTATAGAATAAAGTATAGGTAAAGTATTGTTCTCACGATAATTTTTACTTTCACATATTATAGAATAAAGTATAGATAAAGAATTGTTTTTCCGATAATTTTTAATTTTTTCATATTATAGAATATAGTATAGATAAAGTATTGTTCTAACGATAATTTTTACTTTCACATATTATAGAATAAAGTATAGATAAAATATTGTTTTCACGATAATTTTTAATTTTCTCATATTATAGAATATAGTATAGATAAAATATTGTTTTCACGATAATTTTTACTTTCACATATTATGGAATAAAGTATACACAAAGAATTGTTTTCACGATAATTTTTAATTTTCTCATACTATGGAATATAGTATAAAGTATTATTTTCTCGAATATTTTTACTTTCTCATATTATAGGATAAAATGCAGATAAAGTATTGTTTTCACGATAATTTTTACTTTCACACATTATGGAATAAAGTATACACAAAGTATTGTTTTTACGATAATTTTTACTTTCACATATTATGGAATAAAGTATACACAAAGTATTGTTTTCACGATAATTTTTAATTTTCTCATACTATAGAATATAGTATAAAATATTGTTTACACGATAATTTTTACTTTCTCATATTATAGAATAATGTATTGTTTTCACGATAATTTTTATTTTCACATATTATAGAATAAAGTATAGATAGAGTATTGTTTTCACGATAATTTTTACTTTCCAATATTATAGAATATAGATAAGGTATTGTTTCCACGATAATTTTTAATTTATCATATTATATAATAAAGTATAGATAAAGTATTGTTTTAACGATAATTTTTACTTTCTCATACTACAGAATATAGTATAGGCTAAGTATTGTTTTTACGAAAATTTACGATTATGATATTAATATATGTTTCAGGATCTCTAGAACACGTTTTGCTAATTTTAGAGTCATGTCGTCCGTCATGTCTGTTCATCTGTGGTTGATTTCTTGTGTACACGATAGTTGCTATAAATAATAATGGAATTTCACTAAACTTTACAATCGACTTTGTTAACAAAAACATAAGAGCTAGATATAAATTTTTGAAATTGGAGCAAAAATTTTATATTTCCTTAACATGGCAGCATAATACATAATTTGACGTAATTATGCATAAAAAAGAGTTATTTATCGCTCAAAGATTAGGAAACTTTATAGTTTCAAGCACTGTAGTGCAAAAAGCAGAGATACAATTTTCGTGTTTGTGACATCATTAACGACTTTTGGAATATGTGGGAGGGGGGAGGGATTACCTCCGGGGGTGGTACATTATCAAACTTGATATGTCATAATATATATTAAATTTTAGACATAATTCTCATAATTTTAAAAATGCAGCATTTTTAGTTTGGGTTTCATAAAAATTTCAAAGAATATCGCAGTGAAGAGCAGAAGGACATTCTTTTCCTACGTTCACAAGACACTGCATGAGAAAGCAATCATTTGACCATCTGGAAGTACACAGAACCGCAATGGGATGTTACGGCCTCTTTACGAATACGTGCAGCTAACTTTAACATAAAACCGTTTAATAACAAACATTTTTGGGTAAGAAGCTCAAAGAACATCTAAAAGACTCTCTCACAAAATATAATATTTCCCCAAGTAAATGCATGACCCGATCTCGTAAACTTTTAGAATGCTGTGAATTTTCGACATCTTAGAGAAGATAAAGAGCTCCGTACAGTACATATTAGGATCGGGAAATACAGATGTTTACCATGGCTCCTCGAGCAGCTAATCCCCCTATTTTAAGAGATTAAACTGAACTAAACTAGACTAACCAATGCTAGGAACTATTTCATATACACACACAATCGACCAATCACGATAGACTTTACAGACCTCAACGTAAAATTTACACCAGGACATGCTAATGTAGAGGCAAGTAAATAAGTATCAGCTGAGGATTTTTTATCATTATGTACAATAGACATAGTACAGCAGAACAATAGACATAGTACTGCATGTACAATAGACATAGTACAGCAGAAGGACATGAGCAACTTTTACTTTAGCCCTGGGTCTCAAATACATCTGATACTAAGATTGCATTATTGTCTTTTGATTGAGACAATGTAAAATCACAATGGCTAAATGCATATTATAGAGGAGTCTTTGACCACGCAAACTATATTATGGACCATTATTTTACCACTAGTGACGTCATGAACTGGATGTGCCTAACCAGCTGTGTTCTTTACAGTTCAACACAAGAATCATCTCAGCGTAGATAAAATACCATGCTGCATTAATTCAATTGCAGTAGATACACCATAATGCAGCCAAGACGACAAAGCTGAATGCCCCCTGGTTTTGCCTCTCCAAATCCCCAAATGCAAAAACAAGGGTCTTTTGTCCCTTGCTTTTGCTTAGCTCCAAAAATTACATCGTCAGAATCAGCCATGATGTGTTAAAATTTGACGTGAAGGCAAATTAAGAAGTCGGCGTTCCAATATAAACTTTACTTTTAACAAAAGAACTTATCAACAACTCCATTCAACATGAAGAGACAACTATCTCTTTTGCACAACAAATGTAAGTTTCATTTTATTGAAAATATATAATTTTGATTCTGGATTTTATTAATACACAATTGCTATTTTTTCGAATGGAGCCAAATCTAATATACAGACAAAATTAAACATTGAGTTAATAGAAATAATTTTAAATTAAAGCATATTGAATGTATCTACAATATAAACTTTATATATGTTAAACCTATAACATAATTTAAGTTTGAAGAATGTGAAACTTGTAAATTTGAGAAGTCAAGTAACTCGCACACCAATCAGGAAGTATATACACTCATTGCTATAAAAATTTGCGTACCAAGAAGCAATTGTGGCATTCTAACGACACTTGGCATGAATATACGTGTCAGGTAGATATGCAAATGATTAGACATACAGAGTGATTGCGCATTGCATAATGCCACCAGAGGTCGTTGAACTTCGTTCTCCGTGGCTCAGAAAAAGGTACGCAGAAGCTTTTTGCCTGTTCTTAATATGTTGCAGAGGGTCGCTTTTTCATTAGGGATGACGTTACGCTCCCATTGAAGAAAATATGATCAGCTATCAGAGGTCAAGAAAGGAAAAATTATCGGGATGATTACCGGGTGGTCAGCTTGGCCAGTAGCCCGCCACCTAGGCCGTTCTGACTTTTCTGTTAGGAGGTGTTGGGACCAGTGGACGAGAGAGAGGTCGTATACACGGCGTCCAGGCTCGGGAAGCCGTCAGCAGACCAATAGTCGAGAAGACCGTCACATCACCCGACACGCACGCACAGCGCCAACTGCATCACTGTCCGTCATCGGGACACAGGCTGCACCTTCACTACGGGCCCCTGTGTATGTCCGTATCATTGCGAGGCGCTTGACTGAAGGACATTTGGTTTCGCGGTACATATTACGTGTGCTGCCAATGACACCCACCCGTCGCCGCCGTTGGAATGCCATCGCGCTCGACGGGACTGGACCACAACCGAATGGAACCAGGTCGTCTTCAGCGACGAATCGAGATTAAATTTGGGCAATGATGACAACCGTGTACGTGTGTGGAGGCCCCGTGGTGAACGCCTCAGTTCTGCCTTCGCTTTACAGTTGCACACCGCTCCCACAGATGGTGTGATGGTATTGGGTGCCATCGCATGCGACACCCAGTCACCTCTAATATTGATCCATGGAACTATGACAGCCCAGAGGTACGTTCGTGACATTCTTCAGCCACATGTGTTGCCACTCATGGCAGGACTCCCAGGAGGCATTTTTCAACAAGATAGTGCTCAGCCACACACAGGAAGGGTATCACAGGACTGCCTCGCCACATTACCACCCGTCCCTGGCCTGCCGATCCCCAGATTTGTCACCGATCGATCATGACTGGGATCACTTGGTCGGTAAGTTGGACAGCCTACGAGTTTGGCGAAACTAGAGGTGTGATTGCAACAACTGTGGAATGAGATGACGCAGGGCGCCATAGGGACCTGCATGCCTCAATGCCCGCCCGTATAGCATCATGTATTCACACTAGAGGTGGGCCAACAAGGTACTACAATCTCCATTCATTTCTAGTTTTTCCTGTAATAAATGATCCTTTTGCTTTGATTTTGTATCACTTACTTATATCAACGTTGTACTCACATATATAAAATTTCGTTCGATTCTGACAACTCTCTTGGTGCGCAAATTTTTAAGGCAATGAGTATATTATTAGATTATCTCAAATACTGATTTTAATTATGTATGAGTTACTGTATTTAAGTTGGTAATATCAATTTTGAATGGTATATTAATTAGTCCTGGAGGAATGAATACTAAAGTAAGTCTTATTTTTACTCCACATTAAATGACTGTGGATTAACAATTGTCTTCTATGATAATAAGATATATTTTGTGTGATGATATCTGATATAAATATACCTTATAAAAGCAGCAGAACAAAAACGATGACCGACCATCCAGCAGTGATTCGCTACAAAATATTTAATATTTTCTTGAATTTTGATACAATTATGATGTTCTTACAGAAACGAAGCACGTTTAGTTTGATCTATATACGATATACCGCATTAAAAATAGATTTGATAAATGCCCAAATATTAAAAAATTGTTCTTATAGGAAGAAAAATGCGTTTATTAATTGGAGAGAAAAGCAACTTCCAGCACTTGACCTCGCACTGATGAAGAAAATCTATAACACTTATTTGAAACGATAGTTATATTTTTTTCATTTGATTTGTCCAGCATTTACGTGTGATCTATTTGTGTCTTGTGCGCAAAATTATGTTCTGTATTAACAGACTATTAACCCTGTAGTTTAATGGTACAATAGCTTATTGATTTAATGGAGCAATAATCTATTGAGCTAATGAGACAATAGTTTATTGAGCTAATGGGACAATAGTCTATTGAGCTAACGGGACAATAGTCTATTGAGCTAATGGTACAATAGTCTACTGAGGTAATGGGGCAGTAGTCTATGGAACGATTTCCATTACCTCAATAGTCTATTGAGGTAATGGAACAATAGTCTATTACGCTAAAGGGACAATAGTATATTTTTCGATTGCACCAGAAACTCAATAGAATAATATATTATTATACAAGTAACTCAATATGCAAATATCAAAGATTTTCATCTGACAAGAGTCAACTTGCAACTGCGAATCCTCGATTTTAATCTCAGCTCAGACATAAATTCTTTACATAATCATATCTGTAATTGCAACTTTTAAACATATGTGAATAAGTTAAGCATACTAATCTTATATTCTTGCATGCAGTATACCAACAGATTGAAAGTAAAAATAGCTTCTTTATAAGAGTATATAAATATTCTGATTAGCAATGCATAGAAGTATTAAAATATTTCTAATACGACCGTGGATATGCAGATTACGAATAATAACTCAGAATATTTTATGGTTTTCTAAACGTACCACCATTGCGCAAAATAAAACAAATAATCTCTTTTGTATGTCTTACTAAAGATGCCGTCAAGCTCAAGGAGGCATAATTATTTCAATGGAGTTTCCGGGTTGCTTTGCATAACTTATTTTGCCCAGCTTTAGACTTTACAGAAACCATTAATTAGAACACAAATATCCCATGTTTCAGCATGTTTGAGAGATGAATTAATAAACTATTTAGAAATTTTAAAAAATGTTTTTCATCACCAGAATTGATTTTTATATTTCTAGTTCCTATGTTTTAAGATAAATGAAATTTTTTATATATATAAAAGGTGAATATATCTTAAATTAAATTGCCACGTTTTTCTCGAAAATATATTATTTTATTTTTTGCCTGTACAAAATACTTTTTATGAAGCTTGAAATAAAAATCACAGTTTCGTGAGGAAAACGATCGTCCTTCTTAAATATTTGAAACAGTTCAGATGAATAAGCAAAGACATAAATAGAAGTTGAACCTATTTATGCGCCAAACAGGAAGTTAGAAAACAAGAATTATAGCAGTTAAGAAAGAAAAAAACAAGCGGTATCACAATGAAAAACATTCACACAAATATTTTTTTAACAGTTTCAACATAGTTGAAAGATGTTTATGACTTTGTTCATTCTGTCTGTCTGCCCGATAACTTCCCGTTCGCACGATAACTGCCGTAAAAATGATTTTAGCAAAACGAAATTGTAGTGTGCTGTTGAGACGGTCTGTGGGACATATGGGAATGTACATGAATAATATCACCCAATTAGTTTTGGATTGAACCCGTGTTGAAAAAGTGAAATACATTAAACCCTATGGGACCTAATTCTTCAAACATTTTTTAAGCTAAGTGAAAATTCACAAATTGCTTTGAAAATTTTAGAAAATATTCAAATTATCCCATAAAATATATATAAAAAAATTTCAGCAAAAAATGTTGGTATTTTTTTAAATAAAAATTAAAATAATAATCACACCCCTATTATATGAAAAGATCACGTGACCCACTTTAAAATAAAATATGTGTGAGACCAGGAATCACGTAGACAGTTTTATATGTAAATTTATGATATCTAGCAGGCCAAACAATGTCACCAATGTATAGCAGCCCTAACCCGAGAGGTCAGCAAGTGCCATAAATAAGGGGGGCTTCAAGTATAGGTTGGGTCGAACCAGAGCAGTTACCGGAGGCTATAGGAAAAACCATGAGATTGGTTCAAAGTTAAACCAATATGGAGGATGTGTTGCCGTATCGCCCTGAGATCAACCTATGATAGCCGAAATGGCGCATCAGACCTCAGGATAAAGAGAGTGATAGATCGGTAATGTAAAGAGTAGTTTCAAGTACAGGTTGGGACGAACCAGAACTATTACCTGAGGCTATAGGAAAAACCATGAGATTGGTTCACAGTTAGACCAATATGGAGGATGTGTTGTCGCATCCCCCTGAGGTCAGCCAATGATAGCCGACGAGGCGTATCATACCTCAGGATAAAAAGAGAATGGCAGATCAGTAATGTAAAGAGTAGCTACTGATTCAGGCATGATGAGATCAGATGCAGTTGCATTCAGTGTAATATATAGAGTACGAGAACAGAGATAGGATCTCTACAGATTCAGATATGATAAGATCAGTTCAGCTATATTCAGAGTAATATGAGTAAGAGATGTAAGATATAGTTGGAGAAAATAGTTGGAGATAGCAGCCAAAGTCGATATTAGGCATACAAAAGTTCTACAGAGATGAACGACAGGTGCAACAGGGGAGATACTGATATGCATCAATAAGAGGTCGTTGTCATAGAGATGGTGAAATAAACAAGCTTCGATTATCAATCGAATGCAGACCAAACGTCTAAAGACAACTAGAAGATATGTGCAAGTCAGCTTATAGAAGGCTATACCCATTTTGATAATAATAACTAACCTGGTCTCACATGTCTAATCTCATCCTTAATAATGTGTGATAATTGTTGTAATTAATTTAATGATGAATAGAATGTTCTTAGTAAATAATGTTATTTTAAAATTAATATGGGTGCAGTTTATTGTGAGTAGTATTATATTATATTCTATTCCTGGAACTCGTACTAAAGAAATATTTTATGGTGGGTTTTAAAGCGGCACAATGCAATGTTATACGACTTGCGATCAACGACCACATTAATTATGAGTAATTTAATAATTCTAAAATCCAACATAAGTTTAACTTTATTATGTGCGCCACAATATGACATCCATCTTTTTTCTCCAGCGTAATAATTGTGATTTTTAAAGTTTTTTTACATTTATACTTAGTGTTGCATCTTTCATAAAACTGTTTTATTTTTGAGTATTTTCCGTGCTTCTATATTCTGTGTCAACACAATTACAATATTTTTAAATTTAAATGGTCATCAAACTTTGATTATCTCTATACGAAGCCTAATTTTAATAGATGTAGAATGTAAACAAGTGATTGAAAGATGAGTTGTATAAAAATTGAAATTTTTTTACCTCAAATTATTTAGCTCTGGAGTCTGGAATAAAAATGATATGAATGAAATATTCTTTGCTTTTAAATAGAGAGCCAGACAATTCATATTTCGATGACTTTATTAGAATAAGGTTCATTTTCTACGACAAAATTTTAAGTTTTCAAATATAATAAATTATTATAGTACTGTGATAATTTAAAAAATATCACCGCTAAATGTATCGCATTTTAGAGATGTTTAAATAAAATTGCATTTCTGTTGGAAAGTGTTTTATAATCAATGCTGTATGCATGATTGAATTTTCTTGTTTATTCTACGATTATTAATTTTTTTTACTGCCCTCGTACTGCTTGGTATACGCAAATATTCAGTTGCCAGACGGTTTTTACCATTGCTGGTCTGTAACTGATTTACTTTTTTTTAAAGAAATAAGCTAGTTTTGCTTTCAAAACCGTTAAATATATTTAAATTTTCGTTTTGTGTTGCTTTATTTTAACAAATGATTGTTAATTATGTAATATTAAGCTGAATATAAAAGAAACTGTGAGTCACAAAAAATGATAAACCTATCATTGTCTAATATATGATTTCATCTACATATTAAAAATTTTGATATTGTGGTCAGAATTGGGGCATATTACATTTTATATTCCGGTTAATAATTTGCCAATGTGGAATTGACGAATTATTAACCGGATTAATGTGCTTACGAGGATCTACGAGGTATGGCATGACCTTGTCTAATTTTGTGACTTTCTGTTTTACACAGCTTTTGCTCCACACGTTATGTTCATGTACTGTGAATTTTATTTATTTTTCCGTGCTTGTTTCTCACGTTCATATTTTATTCGTTTTCTATTTCTTCTCGTTTTGCCTCCTTTTGTCACACTAGGTGTCGCTATTACATTAGATTATGTCATTTAGCTATTTTATATTTGACCGGCATAGTTAGCGCTCCTTTGGGCGTTCAAATCCAGGCTTATTTGTAGTCAGGAAGGAAATCCAAATATTTCCAAAACGTATTTTTGCTTACTTTTATTCGTGATGCATCTTACACTGTACTTAGTTCATTATTAATTAAAATAAAATTATTCTTTAAAAATGATTTTGCAAATGTTTAATAATAACGAGAAAACCGTCACAATTTGCACCATTCTTTTGGCGGATATATCTATTTCAAATTCTATCTAAAAAATTAGTTCTGTGAGATTTATATAAAGAGCAAAAAGTAAAAATAGAACTCAGCCGCAATTTATTAAATTTATCTTCATTATGATACTGAACAGAAAGAAACCTTCCTTCTTGAAGGTTGTGCCTAATTAAAATTTTAATTTCACCTTAGTTTATTCTAAAAGTAAAAATATTCAAGATGCTTTAAGGAGTAGTTTTCTCTTTTTGTAATTTATGTGCTTAAAATACTCGATAATGGTCTTTGAACTAAAACCACTAAAATTGTTCTAGACCCTTCAAAACCTTTATATCCAGCATTATGGAAATGCAATCTATCTAAAAAACTAGTTCTGTGAGATTTATATAAGCAGCAAAAAGTAAAAATAGCACTCAGTCACAATTTATTAAATTTATCTGACAATGAACTGAAAGAAACCTCCCTTTTTTAAAGTTGTGTCTAATTAAAATTTTCATTTCACCTTATTTTACTCTAAAAGTAAAAAGATATAAGATCTTTAAGTAGGGTTTTTTTTTTTTTTTTTGTAATGTACGTGCTTAAAATACTCGATAATGTTCTTTGAATTAAGACCGCTAATATTTTTCTTATCACTTCAAAACCTTTATATCCAGCATTATGGCGATAAAATTTATCTAAAAAATTAGTTCTGTGAGATTTATATAAACATCAAAAAGTAAAAATAGCACTCAGTCACAATTTATTAAACTAGGGGGCTCCGCCCCTGCTCGCTACGCTCGCGAATCCCCGTAACTCATTCCGCGAGTAGGGAGGCTTAACCTCCTACTTGCTGGCGCTCTCGTTAAGAAAAAAAGCTGATATCAGATAATTTGCAAAAACGTGACAAATTTTTAAACATACTATATGCCATCGTCGACCAGCCAGGTCTAATTTAAAAAAAAAAAGCTCTAATTCATTAAATCTCTGAGATGTGGTCAGCGGCGTAATTAGGAGTTTAGTAACTTAAGTAAAATATGTGGTAGGGCTCACAAAATTTTAGTTCTTTGGAGTCAAAATAAAAACTATTACAGAAATAAACTCCTTTCCTAAATGGAACAAAATGGATCTGCGACAATGATGTTAACAGATTCGTTGCATAATATCCCATATGGAAAGAAAACCTATTGGATAATACCTGCTTATAATTTTAATTTTTAGTAATTTTTTTGAAAAATTTATTTGAAAAAATGGGCAATATCTCGAGAACGGTTCATGCTAGTGTTCTAAAATTTGTATTTGTATCATTCGTTTTCTAATGCAGCATTACGTTTGAAATGATTATTTACTTATTGTTATTGAATGTCTCTATTTTAAATAATTATTTTTAAAAATTCAATCAAAAATTAAGGGGTATTCCGTTTATTCGGTGACGTTTAAAATCAATAAGGATTCGAGTATTCACAAATTGTAATAATTGTAACAAATTATGTCTAAAACGCTCCATTTGTCCCCGAGATATCACATCCAGAGGCTCACGAATACATACATTAACATACATAGACACACAAACATCATTTTGGAAACGTACGATTCGAGTTCAAGAATGCCTAAAACGTGCTCTTCCGATTCGAATTTTTGACCCCGTTACAATACTTTCCCTATACATTTTACTATTAAATAGTGAAAATAAAATCAAGCTTAACTTGATTCAAATTGAACGAGCATGATTTACTTGCGATATCAATACCTTTGCATCCATTTTCAATCTTCGAGATGAAAAGTCTTGAATATGATGGACTCGATCTCAAATATAAACTCCTCATATAAAATTCCTAATACCTTATCTGTTGATGTAAGTTTTAGGTATTATTAACCAAGTTAATTATATACGGGGAAACACAATAACCCTGGGGTACATCGAGAACATTTCATTATAATTAAAATAGAACTTAGAACCAGAACAGCATAACTTATCCAGGAATGCGTATTAATTTGACAAAATACGAAATCGAATTTTTGACCCCGTCACAATAATTTTTCTGTACATTATACATGTTAATAGAGAAAGAAAAAACAAATATACCTTGCTTCAAAATAAACGAACATCATTTACTTGCGCTATCTTTACCTTTGCTTCAATTTGCAATCTCCGTCATGGATAGTTTCGAATATCTTGTACCCTATCTCAAATGTAAACTGCTCATCGAAAATTCCTAATAATACGCTATCCACTGATGAAAGTGTCATGTATTATTAACCAAGCTATTTAAATACGGGGAAACACGATAACAGTGAATTAAAACGAGGGCATTTTATTATAAGTAAAATAGAACTCAGAACCATAACAACATAACTTTTCCATGAAAGCGTATTATTTTTAGAAAATTATAATTTTTGACCTCATCACAATCCTTTGATTTTACATTATGCATGTTAGTAGAGAAATGAAAAATTAATATACCTTGATCGGAAATTGGCAAACTTAATTTACTTGCGATATCAATACTTTTGCTTCAATTTGCAATCTTCGCAATGCAGATTCTTTAATAACATGTACCTTACCTCAAATTTAAGCTCTTCATCAAAAATTCCTAATAATATATTATTCATTAGATAACCTTGAAGTACATCGAGGATATTTCAGTATAATTAAAATAGAACTGAGAACTAGAGCCGTATAACTTTTTTATAAATTTGTATTATTTTCAGAAAAAACGTATTCGAATTTTTGACTCTGTCACAATAATGTCCCTAACATTTTACATGTAAGTAGGGAAAGTAAAAACAAATGTACTTTTATACAAAATAGGCGAACACCATTTACTTAGGATATCAGTAACTTTGCTTCAATTTGCAATCATTGTGGTGAAGCGTTTTGAATATCATGAACTCAATCTAAAATTTCAACTCCTCATCGAAAATTCCTAATAATACCTTATCCATTCATGAAAGCTTTAAGTATTATTAACCAAGCTAATTAAATACGGGGAAACACGATAACCATGAACTACAAGGAGAGCATTTGATTATAATTAAAATAGAACTCAGAATCAGATCAGTATAGTTTTTCCATGAATGCGTAATATTTTTAGATGTTTTTCTCTCATATCACTGAGATGCTTTTCTGAGTAAGAAACCGGAAATTTGAAGAGAGGTTTTAATTAAATATTCGCGGAGAAAAATAAGAGGATTTTTTGTTTGGACTATTTTTGTAGAAAGTTTAATAATAATCTAGATAGAGATTTTCGCTTCATAAATCATGTTTATATAAGGTTATTTCAGTGATTGCATCTAAGAATAAAGTTGATGAAATCTGATAAAGTTGATAAAATAATTCCTTACATAATATAATTACTTCACTTCTTTCACAGGAAACTAATGGTTCACAAGATCCACGGCAGAATATCTTTGACGTTGAAGTGTGCATTATTATTGGACGATTTTATGAAGTACAATGTATAAAGCTATTTCAAAGTGCTAAATTAACTTATATTTGCACACTTTAACTTGACAATTAGAATTACTGCTAGCATGAGCTGAGCAATATAGTCCTATATTAATCATTAGAAAATATTGGATTTTCATCACGGCAATATCCTTTTCAAAATTAGATTTTTTCCAAAAATTCAATTTTTTTTTAAAAAACTCAATCAAAAATTGGAGGTGTGTGTGTATGTGGGGGGGGGGGGGTTCTAGCATTCGATTGCGTTTAAAATCAATAAGGTTACAGTGTTCACCGATTGCAATAATCGTACTAATTTTTATTCCAATTGCTTTATTCGTATTCGTGAGTTATCGCTTCCGCAGACTCTAAGACACTCACACAGTAACATACACACTCACTAACATACATACATACAAAATAATAACATACACACAGATATAGCTTCTAAACGTTCGATTCGAGTTCAGGGATGCTGTAAATGTGCTCTTCCGTTCAAAATTCGCATTTGAATTTTTGTATTAATGAATGAGTTAACGGATGGATGTATGAACAATTTTCTGGAGTAATCTGTGATATTTTAAGTAGGGTTGAAAAAATGAACAATGGATCGCAAATCACATTCTGTATGTCGTAACATAAACATCGGATATATTTAAAACGTACGAAAAGTAAAATTTTCTTACAGAATTTACAAAAAATCAGCATATGATAATCGTATGGAAAATATTCACAGTTTGTTTGAAAGAAACACACACACACACACAATCATCTGCCTTTATTAAGTAGGAAGAAGAAGAAAGAAGATATTGGACAGAAAAAGATGTAACTTAATTTCATGTGGTCTCAAACATTCTTCAATTAGTAAACATTATAACGAATAATCATGAAACATTCTTCAATTGGTAAGCATTATAATGAAGAATCTTGAATAGAATTTATGGCATATCTTACATTTAAATATCAAGTAAAATACTTATAATACCACCTGGTACATTACCGAAAGCTCTTATGTCTTATCAACTGCATTAATTAGTAGGCGGAAACAAGATAATCTTGACATATCGAAGAGCATTTTATTATAATTAAAGTATATCCCAGGACCAGATTACAATTTTCCATTAAAATATCTTATTTTAAGACGATTTTTTTCCTAACCTTCTAGAGTTTGAATAACATTGAAGTGCTTTTTTTATCCTCAAGAAATATGAAACTGACAGACATTTAATTAACTACTCGTTGAGGAATTTTTTTTTGCGACTAGTTTTCAGAAAGTTAAGAAAATGAGTTCAGGTGGGTGTTGGACTTATGGAATGAAATTTATATGAAGATATTTCTGCTTATATGTGTTTTTTAAATTAATGTTCTAATATATTTTCTGGCAAATTCCTAATACCGGTAACATATCTTAATGGGATAATACTTATTGCTGTAAACTGTTTCCTTTTAGAAGTATTTATTTACAATATTAAAATGCGTACGACCATGCAGGGTTGCCGACTAAACTTATGCTGCAAATGCGGCCACTATGCAGCAAATTTTCGGGCCACTTATTATTACCAGTTTGACAACTTATTGCCCATTTTTCATAAACCGTTTATTCAGCTCAAGCTCTCTAAGTCACCTGGGCTTTTATGCAATGCATCTCCCCTTCCATTGTCGCAAGCTCCACGACCATATTAGTGTGTAGGGAAGAAAGTGGGCACATTCGTATATGGGGTACATTCGAAAGGAGGTATTCTTGTTTTTATTATTGTTGATAAATAGAGCAAAATCTTAAGGGATGGCAATAGTATGCTCATGGTTCTAAGGTGTTTATGGTCAATTCAGATGGAAATTGCTAATACAGTAACATGAAATTTACATCTGTGCATCAGCATTCCGTCGTTTGTGGTCCAATTCGGACGAAATAAATTGCGTACTACAAATCTATCAAAACTCTATAATTAAAGTAAAATAAAAAACAAAACAAAAAATATAGAATCCTTTTAATATGCATATTGTACCATCGCCACATGTAACATACGTCAACCTTTTCCCATGCGAAATACATGACGTTGGGCATCAATAGATAGCAAAGTTGCAATTTTTTTTTGAAGAAAGTAATTGACTTTCTGAATTTTTCTTTGCATTAAAGAAATCCGAAGAAAATTCGCTTGTAAAAAATGTAATATGAAGGGACTTGTATTACGTGAAAGAATGTAAAGTCTATAGTTACAAAAATCACACAAGAGGATCACACAAGATTTGAATTCTCCATCACATTTTACATAATTACTGGACACAATAGTCTTAAGTGGAAATTTAGTAGTGAATATTCCCAGTGCAAGCAGCTTTCCAAGAGGCAAAGCTGTTTCTTTGGTAATATAATCGTTATAATGGTCCCATTCTTTAAAACTATAATTCTGTCATGACCTGGTGACGAGATTATCGGCCGGCTGGTGACGAGATTATCGGCTAATATATCTACAAGCCATAAACCTTAATTTACGTTATGGTTAAAACCCTGAATAAGATTAATTATCCTGCCACAAACTTAAGAGTTTTAGTGGAATATCCTATTGCGATAAGTAAATATGCCAGTTTGGCGACTCAAACTATTTAATGAGAAGTATATTGATAAATCACTGAATTAAAGCCATTATCCAACTTGAATTACTTACTGATGAGTAAATTAGCATTTAATTATGGCATATTGAGTTTACAATAAATTTCCCAATTAATATCAAGCGTGAAATTGAAATTCGAAAGACACCACGTCCAACATTTCGGGAGACAGATTCAGGATATAATTATTAAATATTTTATTTTTCACAAAAGCTTGTTTTTCCTAAATAGAATTAAAAAAATATTTTTATCTAAACAATCGTGTTTATAATAAAAAATAAAGTTTTACAATCATCTTTCCAGTGCAATACGTAGCATCGATGTAGTAGAAGTTGGCTCTTATTAGTGCTCATTAGCACTAAATGCCCTAGAATGTACTGGCAGCAAAAGTTCTTGCATTACATGTATTACTCACGTGCGAGTACAATTAGGACAGTAGCTAATGGCCTTCCATCACTATTCTTGAAATCTCTGGATTTATTGGCACTCGTTACTTGTCCTGTACGAGCGCTCATTAACACTGAATACCCGTCAAATGTAATGACAGCAAAAGTTCTTACATTGCATATGTTACTCACGTGCAAGTCCAATTAGGCAGCAGCTAATGACATTTTAACAATATTGCTGTCATCTTTGGACTTCTCATTTTATGAACAGTGGACGCACCATGGAGGTAAAAGGATGGAATTAAAATTCTATATTACGAAAAGCCAATATCTTTTGAGGTAATAATTCAGGTGAGGGTGAGGTGAGATAAGTCCACAGGCATTGTATGCTTGTCTTTGGCAATGAATCCACATGTGTTTGTGGATATTAAGAGTGCAAATCTATAATAGTGTAATGCTATATCTTCATTCTGATAAAGACTGAGAGACAAACAGAATACTACGAAATATACTGCGAAATAAATACTACGAAATATTAATGCTTGAAAAAAATGGAATGGAAAAAAATGGAATGGACACCCCAGAGATTGGGTAATAAGTTACCAAAATATACTGAGCATTAAATGACACTAGAACACGGTTGCTTTGCTGGGGTCAGTTAATAGCATATGAATCAGAGCAGATTATAAATAAAATAATTGAAAAAATAGATAATTTGAACAATACATAATTTAGTATGTCCTTAAATATGTAATATTTTTGGTTTAAAAGCATGTCTTCTTCCACCCTTGCCGTCCGACCTTCCCAAAGGTGTTTGGTGTGTGTGTGTGTGTGTGTGGGGGGGGGGCGAGTTGCTTCAGAACGAGTTGCATCCTTTCATTTTCAGTCACCACTTTGGGGAAGTATGTCACTACTTTTATGGGTCGGTTTGGAGTATCCATCCTCCGGTTTGGAGTATGTAGTTGATCTGCCCTCTCAAGGTGCGTGGCACGGAAGGAGACGTCAACCACGTAAGACTTGAAATACACTTGCTAACGGTTGCGTTTGTTGCTTGATGCACTGCCTCGTACAATAAAACTCTACACGTTTAGAAACTTAACATTTTAATAGTGATCAACTTTAGCACAACAAATTACAGATTGCATTACGTGCTGTACTTAAATGTTACAGTGTAATTAATCTAAGATAATGCCTGCACATAGTTGAGTAAAGAGTTGTAGCCCGCGAGACGCCGGGTTCCGTAACTACGAAGCTGAAGTTGTGGCAGTTGTAGTGTCTTAAATAATGAACTGTAGACATGCGCATTACTGCATTCACAGGATCGCAGAATCTGTGTAGTTCCACAGTAACGATGACGTCACAGGTGTAAGGCACATGTTTGGACAGCCAGGAAATACCACCTAATTTAGACCGGAGCCCAGTGTGGGAGGCATCCAAAGGGACCGTACCCTACTTCACCTACCACTAACCTCTCGGAAGGACTAACGTACACTTTACTCCGTGTGAACACGGGGTCAGTTTGGGTAGGCCGGGAATCTAACTTGGGTCGTCCGAGTGCAATTCTAGAGCTCTAACCACTGGGCTGTCCCATCCCTGTTTAAAATCATTTGAATATTTGGATCATTATTATTTTATAATGTAAAGAACCTTGCTGCCCCAACAGGGAATCGAATCACAGATCTTCGTACTGGTCAGCCAACTCTCTACTATTTAGCTATTGGAACAATTGCATACTTTTATCATCGAAGTAAACTCTGCAATAATCAATAAAATTTGAAAATTGTTTCAAAAATAAATATTAAAATTTACCTTTTGTATTTCAGGAGAGAATATTTCTTTTGGCCCTTTCTCAATCTTATCCATGTTTTGGAAATTGCTGAAATACAAAATGAACGAATCAAAAGATGTCATTCAATACTTCAATAAATATATAAGGAAAAAATGGAAGAGTAATTTTAAAACTAAGATTATACATTTTTTTTTCTTGTTTTTTGTTTTGTGTGTATCAGTTTGCTATACATTACATAGCAGATGTAACCTCCAGAATGTAAAAGAAATTATTTTTGAAACAGGAGATGCATTTTGTAGATACACTTATATTATTAATCCCCTTTTGATTTTTTGTTATTGATGACAATTCTTTAACTTATATTTACCTAAAACATTCTGAAAGTTAAATTTTTGTATTTTAATTACAGTCTATTTCATTAACAGTTAATTTTTGTTGTAATTTTAGCAAATATTTTCTTTAATTTTTTGGGCTTTTGCTCAATTTAAAATTTATAAAACTTTTCATTTGGCAACGATTTTGTTCTTGATACATATCAAGAGTTTTCTCTCGACTACATGTTCCTATTTGGCTTGCAGTATCTTCTTTGCCAAATTCTCGCTGAAGAATGAGGGTATATTTTGCATCGAAGCAGATTTGCACGTTTGTTCTATTTATAGGTATTTTTAATAGTAATTTGAATGAATTATGTTAAACACAATCCGCTGATTGTACTAAGAGTACTTTGATTAAGAACTTGTGCATTATAGTTTCATACAATCTGAAATCAATCTTTAAATTTGATACCGGCTGCGTAGATTAACTGACTTCCACGGTCATCACATATGTTCTTACAGTTTCAGGACATAGCAAATTAGCACATGTTTTTGCTACCAGTGAAGTTATAGACAATTTCATATTTAAAAAGTGTTTTTTCTTCATAGCTAGCATATTTTTAATGTCAATATTATAAATATTTATCTTTAAGTACCATTTTAGAAAATCATCCCCCGTTGATTTATATTAATTTTCGTAGCAACGCTTTGTAATGTTGAAAACCCCTCATTGACGCTGAATAGATAAATAGATTGACTATTCCATATCGAAGAGACTTAAACTGTGTGAAACCGATTAACGGATACAAGAATGCCGTTTAAGCATGATTTTTAGATTGTTCTTTATATTTTTACTATGTCAGTTCAAAAATGAATGCACATAGATACACAAACACGCCGATATAATGCGTTCTAGAACGAAAGGGAATAATTATACCTATATTTAATAGTATAGGTGGCATGTACCAGATGATGAGAAGCCATGATTCTATAAGGAAATAAGCATAACACTGATGGCTTTTTTGGGGAAAACTACGTTGTATTTAGGACATAAAACTTTTCTAGTCGTATCTGCTAGAAAGTTTGAAAATCTGGTCAATACAGTCTTACCAAAATATGTTAATCACAATCTCCGACTTTTATTTTTAAAGTTTTAGTTGTTATCGTCAAAACTACCGGTGATTGTTTATTATTATACATATTTCAGAAAATCTATACAATAATTGTTTTACGCGTTTGTGTCTTTTTTCAGCCCCCTCTTGGAACTATCTGGTAACTTAATAGGCTAACTTGTTATAGTAACGGACATGGAACAAGACTGAAACCAGATTTTCGATTTCCTGCCAGAAGAAGGGGATGGAGGAAATGTTTCTTTTATGTCGTTCCAAACTTCCCAGAATCAGAATTTCTGTTTCACTTTAGATGACATAAAAAATGGAAATGTCGTTTCTTTTTCCGAAGACAATTGGTGACCCAAAAGGATTCATATTTGTACGCTTATAGTACATACTAAGGGTTAGACCCAAACAAAGCCCAGTTTTTGGTAGCTGCCAAGGAGACGAAGAGAGCAACTGTGGAATCCACAGTTTTTTTAGGCTCTTCAAAAGTTTCCAGGTGATCTGGAAGGCTGAAACTGTGCATATTGTCACGAGGACAGGTGCGGATCAAACATTTTATGCGAAACGAGAAAAATAAGATATTTGTAAGTTGTAATTAGTAAGAAGCAAATATGCTAAGCCTTGGTATATCTTAATTCAACCCAGATTCTATTACGAAATTCTCTCGTCCAGGAATAAATTCAAGGATGACCTGTTACAAGGTACTAAGTGCAATTTATATAAACAAATTCCTTACCTTGTAAGGTGACATGACCTGAAAACACTTTATGAAACAATTTCAGGAGACAAAGATAATGTTAAATAACCACACAGGTATAAGGGTAAATCATTTTTCTTTATTAATATTGTAATTACCATTTGAAGTAATTAAAGCAGAAAACGGAATTATTACCAGCACAACATTAGCTAACACAGTACAATGGACTCATGACCAAAGTTAATTTATTTGCTGCCACGAAATAGCAATACGTTATTCAATAATGTGATAGAAAGTGGCACAACAACACTTACACAACTGATAAACAGTATAATTTATGGCATGGTCTTACACAAAAGGAAGAAAACCTGCACTCAGAGATACTAATCATGTAATAATTTGGAAGATCATGTTATTATAAATTACTGGATTTAAGAAGATTATTAGATATAATTTATAGACGGAAGCCAGAGTTTATGTTAAAGAAACTTAATTATGCCTTCGTAAAAACTGGATTGTAGCTGTAGAGAGAGGTCAACCTTACCTCTGGACACGTCGCTTAGTAGACATCAGAGGCTTACCTCCGACGCAATGTCCTCGGGAGTAATTCCCGTACTAATGTAAATCCGGCACACCTCGTACATAGGAATGCACGGACCCAGACAGGACTCGGCTTTATACCGCTCCTTTAATCATCAACGATGACGAGATGTGCGACGTAGTTCCTCTCTTGGTCAGTGGACGATGGATCTCGATGTTCGTAGGCGAAGATGGCTACTCCTTCCCATGCCCTCAGGAGGCCAGGATCCGACTTGTGCCGACTCCCGCACTCCGTGGTGGGCAACATATAGAATATGGTCCGGACCGACCGGAGGGTGTCGGCAACCAGGCAGGAAAGAGCGCGCCGAATATTCTTGTATGCAGCTTTTATGCATAAGAGCGGATTCAGGGCTCAGAAATCACTCGGACCTGAAAGAAGCCCAATTCTATCCATCCACCAATCACAAATCTCTATACTTTTGAAATTATTCCCAGGGTCGAGCATTGCAGCGTCGCCGCTGGGCCTCAATATCAAAAACAGCCGTTGATATTTCTGCAGAATCATTGTGTAAAAGTGCATACCTTGCATTAATATTACCAGGCCGCGAGCAAAGCCAGACATCTGCTCTGCCCGGGACAGGACCTTGGATTTTAACGGTCAAATATACTTTTCTCTGAGTGCAGTTTTACAAATTAATAAAATGGCGAAAAAGATATTTCCTTAGCATAGAATAATTGTAGAATAAAATGAATTTAATAGACAAGAGGGATAATTAAAATAGGGTTAAATTGATATAAAAATATAGAATCTTGACATATAATGTATAAATTACGATTTTTACATAAGTGACGCGAGATTATGAAATCTCGTCACGACAATATGGTGTCGACCATGGGTCAGAACCTTAACTGAGACAATACTTATTAAGACGATTATTTTAGATATCGCTGAACACGTATAGTATCGACTATATGAAGCAGGACCTAATGGAGCTATGTTTTCAATTTCCCTCCAGAGCAACGGGAGGGAGAAAAGGGGTTTCTTTAGTCGTTCAAGACCTCCCAGAAGCTCTCTTGGTGACCTAAAAGGCTGAATTATTTGCATATACTATTGACCACGGGTCACGACCTTAACTGAGCCAATTATAATGAAGACGATTATTTTCGGTGCTAAGTGCCATACATTTCAAGCAAAATAAAACTTACTAAAAAAATGTAACTTAATTTTAAAACGCACTAGTTTCCTATCTCCGACTAGCTCAAATTCTATTTAGAGAATAAACATATATCCCGTAGAATTATTCTATGCATAGATATTGCCTGGCATTCATGGCGCTGCATAATAATATTCTAAATTGAAAAATCCAATTTTATCTTCCTTTTCATTTCCACAACTGATTTTGAAACTTTATTTCATTTCCTTGCAAACTGGAGAATAATCGGTTACGTTATGATAACGTTTTAAAATTATTCTGACCCAGCGATCGAGTAAAGATTATGTATTCAAAAGGAAATTTAATTAAAATTCTCCGCGTTACCAAACGTATGGAGCAGCTGTTTTATCGGAAAATCAATTATATTTCAATTAGTTTCACATATTTCGGATTTTCGTGGGAGCGTAATGAAATAAAATGGAAGAGGATCACACGACCCACTTTAAATTCAGTATTTCAGCGAATGTTGAGCAATCCGACTGATGTAGGTAATATGTGTTTACCAACAAAGTAATTAAAATTTTGAATAACAGCAATTTGTGGGTCCAAATTAAATACTTTTGTTTGAAATAGCACACAAACAAAACGGACATTGAGAAAATAAAAAAAGTAATTAAGTGTCTAAAGCAGACTAAATTAAATTGAGTTATTCTCTGAGCTGAATATAAAGTTAAATTATATGCATGGGATAATTAAACTAATTGGTTAAAGTTCTCGATCTGAACACCTCAGGTGTTATATTCCAAACTTCTCCGTCGTAGTTTCGCGTCGATCGATTGATAAAATTCTTGTTTAGAGATATGACTCTTAAGCTTAATCGGTCTTAAATTTCGTATTAAGGACCACACGAGCCATGTGTCTAAACAATATTTTACTATTCGTTTCATTATGTTCCACAACTTGGTCCTACCTCCTGAGCTTTTTTATCCAACTCCCTTTTGCTTTTCTCATCGATGACCGCACCCTTTACCTGCTTCTGCCAAGTTTTCTGTTCTTTCATCAGTCGCCGATCTTTCTCTGACTAGTGCAGGTTACACCTTTTGTGCATACCGACTAGGAAGGCTGTTCCCCGTCCTACTCTTGGCAAGTGGAGAAGGAATTTTCGTGACCTTGCGTTGCTGATTCTAAAGCGATGGACTGACATTAGGCAATCCAGTTTTGACAAGATGGTATGGCAACATAAGGTATCGCTGATTTTATTTCGGTTTGTCATTATTTTTTGTTTACTCTTACCCTCTGACAACATGTAAAAATCATCAAGATCTGCCTAATAATTTTTTAGAAGAACTTTAAACATTTTCACATAAGCGAAGGGTATAAATGAGCCATGCTGCAACAAGAAATAAAAGTAATTTATCTTAGTAGCAAGTAAAACCTTAAATAGGTCCCCTTTTAATGATACATGACAGCAGATACAAGTCTATTAAGTTATGTCGTGGCCCATTTTCTACAATCCGTTTTAATTAATTGAGTTTTATCAACTCCTTACATAATTTCTGAGGACCTTATTATAAAGTTACATTAATATTTTTTTCTGGTTGATAAATTGATGCCTATCCAACTTAACTATAGCAACAACTTAAAAGTTACAAGTTTCAAATAAAGTCATTTCTGAAGCGGTGTTTTGAAATATAAATTTATTTCCCTGATAGAGGGACACACGCTTTTTTCTAACAATTTTCTTAGCTTGGCTTATTTTTTTGAAATATAATAAAGCAAGCTTTTATTGAAAAAGTTGATTTGTAATATCTCATAATTAATGGAAATTAGATTTGCGTATTATTTAACCATTAAATATAAAATTTCTTTCAATTTTACCAATTAGATTTTGTAATATCAGTGACCACGTGTATAAATTACTTTTTCATTTTACTGGTGGCAAGCAGATTTTCTAAAAAAGGTATATTCAAACTCAAAAGTTGCAAATCTAGATAATGTAACTCCTTTTTAAAAATTGTTAAATTCTAATGGTTTCTACGGAAACGAGTTTTGTGGTTTAAGCTTTTACATTAAGATATCTTCAATCTTCAGAAGTACATTGCTTTAGTAATAAATTACTCCACTTACCTTAATATAGATTTCACAGTTAGAGGTTTTCCGGGTGAATGTGAAAGGCAAATTTTTTGGGCTCCCTGTAACAAAATAAAATTGCTTGAATACATAAAAAACAAGCTGAGATAGTAGAAACACTGCTATAATGAACATAACATTTAATGAGTAAAAGTAAGACTTTGTCTCGGATTACTAACACAATTGCAAGAAAATGCTTGTAAAATTTCATGATCATTATAACGGAATGTGCATCATAGTCTGTTAATGATGGTAACATAATCTGTTGCTGCTCGTAACACATTCTGATATTGTTGGTAACGCTGTATGATTTTGCTGGTAACACCGTATGTTTTTGTTGGTAACACAATCTTTTTTTGGTAGAAAAACAATCTCTTATTGCTGGTAACTCAATCTGTTATTTATATAATTGTTTAAAATATATTGGTGATAACTAAATGTATTTTATGTATTTTTTTCGATTACATTGCCTTCTTTACAGTCGATGGTCCAAAAAATCTATGTTTTAAATAAAACACATCTTGCACACGAGAAGTCATTTCTACACTTATTCAGTAATAGTTTTGTCATTCCTAAACATTTTGTTTTGAAAAAAAATTGTTCGGGTATCGATAGGAAAGTCAAAAATCAAAATAAAAGTAGGAATTAATTTTGTTCTTTATAGTTGTTTTGTATCATCCCATTGACACCGCAGTTGGTTAAAGCTGATCTTAAACAGCCACAGTGATGTTATTACTCCTATTATTCAAAGAATCAACCTTAAAATTACGTTGCATAATATTTAATGATTCAACGTTGCTCTTACACCTACTAATAAAATATGTAATCTCGTAAATAAAATATTTATCCAACTCTTACTATTCAAAGTTTTATGGGGATTACGAGTGCAAATGTGAGTACGGGTTCAAGGAATGATATATTACAAGAGCTTCTTTTAAGATGAAATTGAATAAATGCATTCTATACGACTATTGTGACAGATTTAAAGGACGCCATATCATCGATTACAACGTTTTGTATCCCGGTGAAAGTTTGTTTTCTAATAAAAGTTTGCACGGATTTCATATTAGGGATAAATTTTGGTGTCAATATGCATTCCATCTTTCGCGAGGTTGGAAATTCCATACAATTAACACAAGACACAAAGTGTTGATCAAAAATGAATAAAATTATTCATAGATTACGCTTTACTTTAATATTTAAATCCATTTTTCCATCTATTCTCATTTAGTGAGTCTCATCTAAATACATTAACGTCCATCAAACATATGTCATATGACACAGCATCCCAGACGTTACTAAATTACAAGAACAAAGATAGCCGACATTCCATCCCTTTTTAACTCTTCGCCCATCGAAGAGTGGTAAGTATATTTATAAGCAGCACCGCAAACTGACAGGAAGGTTTTATTATTATGACCGACATTGGAACAGAGATACAGGGATGCAAATGTTCCAAAATTGTAAATAAACATTCATCTAATGCTTCGTATTATTATTCAACTTCCACAGTTCAACTATACAGTCTAAATTATTTGTCGAAGATATACCACATATTCTTAGAAATTTGTCATTATGGTATACTCTGGACATTAGGTTATTATAAATTTGTCTTAAGCAGTTCGACACCTCGTGCAAAAATTCGATAGGATTCTATAGTACGGGTAAATATTTCAATTGACTCTTTGGAAAATATAAAAATGTTCTAAAATATACTTAGTGGTAGAGGTGTTACATACATTCGAATGTTACATAAAATAACATTCGAATAGTGAAGGAATTACAAAGTGCACTTGTAATCATGTGAGCATTTCGAGAGATATATGAAATTTGGTATATAGGTAAATCGTTCATAAGCGTTATTGGAAATATTGCAGTTTTCCAATATGGCACTCAACTTGTAAAATCAACTGGAATGTGGATCAACTCGACTTTCTCATACAAGACGCTACTTTTAAGTAGATTTTGATTATTATTTTTTTCTTTACAAAATTTTACAAGATTATGTTTTTGTTGAGACCCAGACTGTCCGACCTACCAGAAAGGTGTAAGGTAACCGTTTGGACGGCCGGGAAGTGCCACCCAATTTAGACTGGAACCCAGTGGGGGAGGCATCCCCATGGACCGTACCCTCCTTCCCCTTCCACCAACCTCTCGGAAGGACATACGGACCCACTTACAAGAATATGTATCGTTCTTCTAAATGATCACAACTATGTCATGTTAATCTTCGTTTTAAAGGCTTGAAAATATATTTCGAATGATACCAAGTTTGATAATATACCCTCGGGGATAACTTTTCCCTTTCCTGTTGGGGTGGTAATATTTTCACAAACCTAAAAGTTGTATCGCGGCTATTTTTCACTACAGTGATTGAAACTATTATGTTTCGTGATCATTGAGCTATAAATAATCACTTTTGTACTTGATTACGTCAAATTGTGTCCTATGCTGCCATGTTAAAAAAACAATCTGATGTGGCAGCACATGACTTTCCTATAAATTGACTTTCCTATAATAAATTTACTACTTTTACAGTTAAAAAATATTATTCTTATAGTAGATACTTATTTTCTTTCCAAGATATTGAAATGTCTTCAATTAGTCGTCATTTTCATTGATTTAGCATCACTTTTATCCATTTGGCGAGATTTTCTTTATTTTGACAACGTTTAAAAAAGTCGCCAAATTGGCGACATTCCGTCAAATTTGTCGCCAAAATCTCGCCAAGCGTTATGGATGGAGAAATAAGTTATTCTTACAGCAGATAAATGATTATTGGCGTTCAAATGCAAAATTATTACTCAAAGTATCTTTTCTCGTGAATGGAACGAGTTAGGTCCACGAGAATGGCGTCACCAAATTTATTGCATGCTATTACATATGAAACGTGAACATGTTTCCTAACAGTTAATATTTTTTTTTATTTTACTTGATTTTTTGATAAATTTATATGAAAAATGTGCAATATCTCGAGAACGGTTTATGCTAGTGTTCTACAGTTTGTGTCAATCGTTTTCTAAGGAAACATTACATAAGAAATGTCTATTTGTATAACTTTATTAAAGGTTTTGATTTTTTGATAATTATTTTAAAAATTTCACTTGAAAATTTAGGGGGAGTTCGGAACATTCGATTGTGTTTAAAAACAATAGGCTTCCAGTATTCACGGACTGTAATTTTTGTACCAAATTTCATTCGAATCGCTTTATTCGTTGAGATATTTTCTCCACAGACTTACTGACACACACACACACACACACACACACACACACACACACACACACACACATACTCATATTTTCACACACACATATAGACATCACCTCAAAAATGTTCGATTCGTGATCAGGGATGCTTGAAATGTGCTCGCCCGTCGAAAACTCGAATTCGAATTTTCGACCTAGTCACAATGCTTTCCTTATACATTATGTATATAAGGAAAGTAAAAACATAAAATGTTGAAGAAATTTCAAAGTTTTCTCGAATTTCAAAAAGTTCTATCTAGTTCTAGATTATCGCTTTCAAATCCGAATATAAAAATTCGTGAAAATCCTTTAATATTAGTGGTAGCTATCGTGTAAACAAGAAATCGGCTATTGACAGAGAGGCAGACAAACAGACTGACATCACTCCAAAAGAGTTAAAACGTATTCAAGAAGACCAAAAACATATATTAGCACCAAAATCTCGAAGTTGAAAATTTTCTTGAAAACAGACTCGATGTGAAAGTAAAAAATAATTATCGGAAAATAATTTCAAACATATACAACTTAATAATGTGGTTCAATAAAATAGGCATAGTCCTATCTCTCCTATAAAACCTATGCGATATTCCCGGCGTATTCAAAAATACTTATAAAATAATTTTCATAGAAATAATTACATAGACAATTTAATAAAACATTTTTACCTTTCAAAAAACTGCTCTGCTTAAAAGTATTAATAAAAATGTGTATGTAACTGAAAGTTAAGGTCCTATCATCCATACATCGTAAAAATTTAAATTAAACGATCTGTAAATTCAATTTATCGTTCCAAAACGTGGAATGCGAGAGTCCGAACAATTTTTGTACATTGTAAATATTAAATTAAATGAAGAACCACCATCCGCGTGTAAAGAAATGCTGGAAAAAGAAATGTGTTTACTTAAGTGAGGAATAATGTACTATTCAACATAGTGCATGGAAAGCATAAGCGTATTTGTTATTAATTTAAATATACTATTTATTCACCCTTTAATGCTTATAGTTCGGAAATATGATTTAATTTTGGGTAATGTAGAACAGTTATAGGATGCAAATTTATCTGTTGAGCGAATTGTTATTTTCATCAATGCACTTTTAGTCATAAAGTTATTAGTGTTAAAAGAACTATTTATAATTTTGTTTGTAAATTAACGATGTATTTTTTAGAGCTTGCTTCTGAGGCGTCTTTAGAGCTTGCTTTTCATTTTAACTTTTTCGTACGGCTGTATCATAAAATATTATATTTCCGAAAATTCTCAAACTTGACATTTTGACAAAATTACGTTTTAATTTGCATAAGCTTATTTTGAACGCTTGGGGAAAGACGTTCGTATGTGTCCGTATATATGTACTGATATGTTATGTATGAGAGTTGTGGACATAATAAATCAAGACCGAATGCACACGCATACTGTTATGAAATTATATTACATACAACACACACACACATATATATATATATATATATATATATATATATATATATATATATATATATATATATATATACAGGGTGTTCCAAAAAGACTGAAACGCGTTTAAATTCTTTACCTGTTGGAGATAAGTGGGCAATGTAAATTGCAAAAACATTGAAAGTAAGGTAGGAAATAAGACTACGTTAATGAAATAGTCCTCCCATTTCATTTTCAAAAGTTACATTTTTAAATTCTTATACGACCCCTTTAGACAAATTTGGTCAATCAGAAAATTTTTATTTTTAATGCAACAAGATCATTAAAAAAACCCGCATATCTATATCTTTAAAATTGAGCGAGTTATATTTAATTGAAAATTGAACATTGTGAATAGGGACCATTTATCATATTAGAAATGTTAATTTGTGACATATTACAAAAAAGATAAAACTGGATGATAATACGTAGGATATCCAACAGCGTAGTGAGCACCACTGCTTTATATGATCTCTGTCTGTGTAATGCTTTATTTAGATGCATTTGTGATAAAAAAGTTTGACACATATTAACGTATTTTTGATCTAAACAATTTCCATCGTCAATTTGTGTATGACCCTTATTTTCACAGATGAAACAGCCTTTCACATGGTACGAAAAAGTGGCATAAGGCAGATTTTTTGCTTTATCATAATTCAGTTAATTTCAAAGATGCAGATATGCGGTTTTTTAATGATCTCGTTCATTAAAAATAAAAAAAAATTCTGATTGACCAAATTTGTCTAAAGGGATCGTATGAAAATTTAAATGTGTAACTTTTTTTTAATTAATGAGAGAACTATTTTATTAACGTAGTCTTATTTCCTACCTTACTTTCAACATTTTTGCAATTTACATTGCCCACTTATTTCCAACAGGTAAAGAATTAAAGCGTGTTTCAATCTTTTTGGGACACCCTGTATATATATATATATATATATATATATTATTTTTAATTTGCACGATTACTACTGCCTTTATTCGAATTTCAATCTTTCATAGCTATGGAAGAAAAAAAATATTTCTAAGATAAAAATATTTCAGGTTCAAATTAGCAAATAAAGCAGCACATAGCCAGCTGTTTCGAGAATATGTTGGATATCCCTTTGTAGTGCTAGACAGACAAATAATTGCGAAATCAAAGAGACCAATAGAGCCCTTAACTTAACCTATAAAAGCCCCAGTTTGTCTTTTTAACTTTGAGTTTGTTGATCAGTCCAGCAATGAAGAAGAAAATCTAACATACCGGAAACATATGTATGCTGCAATGTTATTAATTTGTGTTTAATTACGCTGCTTAACCCTTTCGCGACGATCGGCATGCCCACATGCCAGCTGCGAACTTGCATTCAACGACGAACGGCACGCACTCGAGCCGGAGGAAATTTTACTGCAAGCGGATAGTGGCACCTATACGTGCCACCACGCGGAACGTTTTAATTTGTCTGCTAGATGGCGTTCCATGTCCGTGGAACTAACTCCAATGTATTTTGCAGAGGCATGACTTTGGCAGAAGAAGATCGAATGAATTATTTCTCCATTTGGAGCGGTGAAAATCATTTTATAATATAAACAAACAGAGCAATTCTCGTAGCATCAAAAATTTTATAATTGAGTTTCGGTTTTTATTTTTATTTCAGCGTTATGATTTCGTTGGTGAATCATAAGCCCCGTTCACATGCACAATTTAAAGCCGGTATCATAGCCGCATTTCGACTGTGTCACCGTTCACATGTCCAAGCGGGGAAAATACCGGTTCGAAAGAGGGTTGAAAGGAGGTATGATTTCCTTCCTACTATTTGAGGGAACGAAGGGGGTAGATTGGGGATTTTTACCCACAATTCCATGCGCGCAACTGCGATTTCTTGAAAAACATGGCGGATACTGGGATACCTCGTGGAGCTTGTTTACAAATTCTATCTGAAGATTGTACAATAACGATGAATTTATAGCTCGTTATACAGATTATTTTGCATTAATTACACGGACTTATTTACGAATTAAACGGATTGATCCTTATTATACATCAGAATTTAATGAACGGAGAATCCTACTGAAAAAGACTGATGCGGGTATGTACATTTTGTTTATTTGAACTAACTGTTATTCATGAATTAGAAATATTTGTTCCTCGATTTCAGGATAATTTTTATAGAAATGTTTGTTTCTTAATTACAAAACGTATACAATTAAGTGTTAGTTAAAAGTCGTAAGCCAGCTGATTTTCCTTTGAAGCAGCAACTTTAAAATATAATGTTCTGTTTCTTGGGCAAATTTTCTGGATTTATCTAAGCAGTTTTTAACAAATAATACAAAGATTTTCTTAGTTTTATATAAGGAGAATGTATATTAGATAAATCTATCTTAATACTCATTTATTTTATATTGTTAAAAAGGAGTATAATGTGTTTATATTTAAATGAATATATGTTGTTAATTATTGTAAATAAATTATTTATACATTATATTTCGAGTTTGATTATTTTAGTTTTGTATTCTAAGCTTTTACATTTCAATGCGAAATGTTCCATAACTTGAGATGATGTGATTGTGATGCCAATATTATGATTAGTAAAGAATTACGTTTTATAATTATGTATATCAATAACAAAGTAAAATGTTTCAGGCATTCAAAATAACTTTACATACATACATTTTGCAATAAACTGAACTGTGTAAATTAGCTTACAAAATGCTCTCCCCCCCCCTTAAAAAAAAAAAAAAAGAATGATTGCTAGTATCAGAAATATAAATTATTTTTATATATTTTAGATACTAACTACATATGAAGACGATTTTATTTTATTAATTTTATTTTTGGATTACTTAGAGGACCACCTATTTTACATATCAATAAAACATGTCCATCATAAGTATTTTTTATACTGCTATATTAAAAACATTATTTTCAATTGCGGTATTAGTGGTATATGAGATTTTTTGTATCTGGGCCATGCAGTAAGGTCTTATGTGTTTTTAATAAAAATGAGTTATACCGATTTTGTAATAATTAAAATGTATTCAGTATAAATATGTATATTTTTTTCTCTATGCCAACTTCTTATATCGATTTGTCTTGAATAAAGTTTCTTAAAATGGTGTTACACTTTTCCACTAATTCAAGTTTATACGTCATAATTTAGCTTAAAAACGAAGATTAAATGAGAAAAACTTTCTTTCTTGACTTTTAAGAATGAATTCTTTAAACAGTTTCAGGGAATAAAACGTTTATATATATATATATATATATATATATATATATATATATATATATATATATATATATATATATATATATATATACATATATTACAATAAGCATATATTTATAGTTTTAAAAATATATTAAATTTAATTTTGGCATATTATTTTTAATTTGATGTTTAGTTTATAAAGATTCAAGTTTAATTTATATATACATTATTTCGATTTAATTTATATATATAAGATTATTTTGTTTCTGATTTCCGCACATTTGTCATATTAAATAGATAAAATAATAACATGGGATAATGAATTAAAAATAATACGCTTTTTAAAAAAGCAATTAAAAAAAGAAAAGAAAAAGATATATTGTTTACCAAAAATGAATGTCAAAAGCATTTAAGAAAAATTGGTCCTAGCCCTTTAAGCGGGAGTAATGGGGGTTGCACATGTGAACGGGTCTAGAATGGATCCCGGAAAACACCCCCTTTTTCACCCCAATGTTTCATGGCCGGAAAATACGGCCTTGCATGTGAACGGGGCTATAGGAATATAAGAGAGTATTTTTTTTTGTTTGAGTTTTAGAGGCAGTGAAATTATTCGTTTATTTCGGATAAAAGAATGGGAGCAACTAACGAGTATTTTGCATTCAGATTTGTATGAAAATTAGACATCAAATAGAACATACATATTTATTTTATTCCTGAAAAAAGTAGATTTCTGTGTTGAATAGGTGATATTTAGTGAATTTTTTTCGAGAGTTAGGCTTAGCGCAAAAAATGCGCCGTCCTTTGGGACCAGTTCGGAAGCGAAGCGCGCCGTCTTTTGGGCCGCGACAGCTCTGGAATGCCGCCGTCCCGAAAGGGTTGCTTAAGATTCACCTTACTCTTTCTAGAAGTACAAGTAATTAGATGTTTGATAGGCAGCCTTTTTAATTACCAAAAATCAATTTAGATTAAAGTTTTGAATTATGTATAGTTCTGGGGAGATAATTATGCTTTGAATACATAGAAGGGGCTCTAGTTACCAAAAGTATGTGATTCGCTGAAGCCACGTCATATGACGGCAAAATGGCTCACACTCTGGCCCCTGTATGGGCGAATGATTAGTTAGTCAAGTGTTTGGACATTAAAAACGATAGCTAGAAGATTTGTGCAAGTGAAATGAAATTTGATGGGTTTATTACGTGTGGCAATTCGAAGAAGTTTATTGAGTTCTGACAAAATAGAAACCCAAGACTACTCCGGTATTCTTATTGTATTCTCATAAAATCAAAATTTATTTGCTCGTAAGAAAATCCACGTGTTTGGCAGATTAGAATATTCAGCAAACGATCGGAAAATATATTTTTAGTGAAACTTATATCTGAACTCCAGTTATATTTTCAATCTTATAAATTTATGCCTTGAATCCGTTTCCAGATCAACGGAATTTCTTTTTTTTTTGAAAATTCGAATAAGGGTTGGCGACACAAAGGTTTTTTTTCCACAAAGATTACACCGTTTTGTGACTGTGATATAACAAAAACGTAATTTGATATCCTTTTGCTGATAATCGTAAAAAATAAACAACTAAATCATGTTGTGTGTGGAAATAAAATGCAACATATCTTCCCATTTAACATGTTAACAGAATAATAAAATGTGAACCATTGTTGTGCCTAAATATGATATAGTTACTGATATTCAGAAAACTTTTCAACAACTTTGCATTAATTTTCATCAACTTTTATTAGGTGTTTAGGTGTCACATTTAATGACAACTGTCCATTTTAACAAGCGAAGCACCGGTATAAATGCCATTTCATACCTGCGCAATATTTCATTTTGTGTAAAATATTAGAAATATATTTAACGATAAATAATTCCGCACGTAAACAATTTATGATTCATCTTTTTTTTTCAAATTGCGCAAGGAAACATTTATTAAAATTTTCTGTGTAGCTCAAATACACCACAGTAACTCATATGAAAATTTAAATGAACAATGCTTAAACTCAATTTGCAGTTGCAATGATGAAGCGTACGGGTCCAAGTACACCTCATAAATTGAGAATATTAAATTAAATTACAAATTTGGAGGAAACGTGGATTATTAAGCGCTACAACGAGAAATTGAGTTTATTCCATAACTGAAAAAATACTTTAGGGTTCTCTCCGTTGCATATTTCTTTGAAAATATAAACTCAATTATTAATTTTAAAATATTACTTGTTAACCTTTAGTTCGCAGATGCGGGAAATATGAATTGATTTTGCGTGTTGTAAAAATTGTTTTACGACACAAATGTATATTTATTGAATAAACTGTTTTGCTCATAAATTTATATTATTTTGGGACGTGTGCTGATTATTAATAGACAGATACGTGGATGTTTCCTAATATAATGGGATGTTTTTTAAAGTTTTGCCATATATGAAGATTAAATCTGTAAAATATTTATCAGAGTTGTTTCTTGTTTTTACTTCCTCATGCAATTGAATAGAAAAAATAGGTTTTCATTTTAAAAATTTTTGAATGCATGGTTTCGGATATGAATGTTTTTAAGACCTCTTGAACCCATATCGAATTATTTTGGAAATATGGCACATGTCTTTGAGGTGGAGAGTTGGTACGGACAGACACACATTCATACACTGATGTCACTTTGTAAAAGAGGATTCTTGTTCTGGAGAAACGACAGCACGTAAATTAATTGAAAATTCAAATTCCAAGTATTCACCTTATTCCATGATTTTCTCTATATGTAACCATGTATTTCATTTGCCAAATCATGCCAACATCTAGCTAACGATCCCAATCTAACACACGCTGAACTCCCAAATTTCAAGACATTTTGTCTTATAGTTTTTGAGCTAGAGTTGGCACACCTATACAGCCACTCGTATACACTGATATCACTTTAAAAAGGGAATTTTTGTGAAACTACACAGGGTAAATTCATCAAAAGTTGGAATTTCAAGTATTTATCCATTTTCAAGATAATTTCTATATATTACCGTGTACTACATTTGCTAAATCATGCCAACGTCTAATAATACCAGAGTAACGCAAAAGGGGCTAACTCCCAAATTTCCGTATAGTTCTTGAGCTAGAGTTGGCATTCACAGAAAAACACATGATGTCACTCAAAAAAGATGATTCTTGTTTTCGAAATACCACAGAATGAAAATTAATGAAAGAACAAGTTACAAATACAAACACCAAGTTACAAGTAAAGATAGTTATATATTTGCCTTTAAATCGGGTGTTGTGAATTCATTCAATAATTCAAATATTTGGATCATTGGTACTGCAATAATAATAAAATTTCAATAATTTTTTAATTAAATTCTTACTGTTATATCTTTATTTTTTATCTGTATTTTTATGAAATTAACAAAATGATCTTTCTTTATCTGCTAATGTAAGCTGAATTTAGTAAATACGAACTTCTGGTAATGTGAGCTTCCAATTATCCATGTTGATTTTATCACATGATCTATACCTTCGAATTATATTTCAAGCCCTACTTCAATAAACTTGAAGTAGGGCTTGAAATATAATTCGAAGGTTTAAAGATCATGTTGTTACTTGTTTTACTTTCATTGGATAATTCGAATATATTTACTTGTAACATACCCTGAAATAACGAATATTGATAAAACGCCAATTGACCATGTTGGTGTAATCATATTATCTACATTTGAACCTAATGTAAAGCAACACTCAATTAACCTGGTGTTTTACTTTTATTTGACAGTTCGAATATTTCTACTTGTGACACTACCCGAAATAACATTTGAAAATGGGGCAATTTATCCATTTTGATTTTATCATATGATATACACCTTTGTATCCAATTTCAAGTTCTACTTCAATAAACTTTTTGTTGCACATTTATTTGCAATTTGAACTTTTTTACCGAATTACATTTTTACAGAAAATTTTTTACACCCCCGAAATAGATCTGGGTCTCAACAACAACACCAACCCGCCGAAATAGAAAACAACAATTACCCATTATAATTTTATTATATGAATTACATTTGAACTAAATTTCAAGTACCTAGCTTCATAAAGCTGAAGTTTTACTTGTACTAGACAGTTTGAACATTTTTATGTGTAACACACATAAATGGCGTCCATAAACGCCAATGCCTGCAAAGGGGGATAAACTGTTTGATATAGGGTATGTCAATACCTGTCTTTTTGAGAGGTTCTTCGTCTGGGATTGACGCTGTTCCACCCGTAAGCAAAAGTTTAAAGGGATATAGCATAATAACTACACAACATAATGTATGCATAAATTGAAATTGAAATAATATCAGTAATTGATTTCAAATTTTATGTATTTTAAATTAATTGTTATACAATATATAGTCACTAAAACACAATAAACGTATAGCCATTCAATTGTTATAAAATATACATTAACATTTTCTAATATATGGACTTACCGTCTTACGCCAGAGTATTGCCCTGTACTGCTGTACTCCTTGCGAGTTGGCGTCTGTCAGGACAACGGATAGGAAAAAGGGAATCTTTTCGGAGTCTGCTCCAACATAGTTCTGATGCACTGCAAGCAGAGCATATTAAATATAATCATCCACTCATTTAAAATCATATAAAAGTAGTAGTAAATCTAACAAATCTCCATGGTTCAAGAACTTTTTATTTGCTTGTGTTAAGTTTTAGTTTGCAATAGGCTATTCACGTAAAACTATAACGGCTCCATCGAACTGGAACAACCGCTCATTTTTAACACTTTCCAACATAGTCGAAAAGTGTTTATGACTTTGTTAATTCTGTCTGTCTGTCCGTTCTCACGATAACTGCTGTAAAAACGATTTTATAATAATTTTATAATAATTAACGATTTCATAATTTTATAATAATTAATAATGGTTTTATAATAATAATTACTTTCCTTATATACATAATGTATAAGGAAAGTATTGTGACGGGGTCGAAAATTCGAATTCGAGTTTTCGACGGGAGAGCACGTTTCAAGCATACCTGATCACGAATCAAATATTATTGAAGTGATGTCTGTGTGTGTGTGTGTGTGCATGTGGAGTCTGTGGAGACGATAACTTGCGAACGAATGGACCGATTCGAACGAAATTTGGTACAAACATTACAATCTGTAAACACTGGAAACCTATTGTTTTTAAACGTAATCGAATGCTCAGAACCCCCCTAAATTTGAGTGAAATTTAGAAAAAATCGTCAAAAATTCAAAATCGCTAATAAAGTTACGCAATAGACATTTCTGATGTAATTTTTCATTAGAAAACGATTAGCATAAATTTTAGAACGCTAACATGAACCGTTCTCGAGATATTGCACATTTAAAAAAAAATATCGAAAAGTCATATAAAATAAAAAAATATATATTTTCTATTGTGAAACATGTTCACTTTTTATATGTAATACCATGCGATAAATTGGGTGACATCATTATCGTGGATCTAGCTCGTTCCATTTATGAGAAAAGATACTTCAAGTAATACTTTTGTATTTGAACGCCAATAGTCATTTATCTGCTATAAGGATAACTTATTTCTCCGTCTGTAAAGCTTGGCGAGATTTTGGCGACGAATTTGGCGAAATGTCGCCAATTTGGCGACTTTTTGAAATGTTGTCAAACTAACGAAAATCTTGCCAAATGGATTAAAATGACGCTAAATCAATTAAAATGACGACTAATTGTCGAAAATTCAATGTCTTGGAAAGAATATAAGTATCTACTATAAGAAAAACCTATTTTTTTTTACTGTAAAAATAGTAAATTCATTGCATTATATAAGGAAAGTCATGTGTTGCCTACATCAGATTTTTTTATAATACGATAACTGCTGTAAAAACGATTTTATAATAAACAATTTTATAATAACGATTTTATAGTAACATTTTAGTATGTTGTTCGGACGGTCTGTGGAGCGTATGGGAACATTAAATAAATAATATCACCTAATTATTTTTGGATTGCACCCGGGTTGAAGACGTGAAGTACATTGAATTCTATGGAACCTAATTTTAAAACATTTTTTAAGCGAAGTTAAAATTCACAAATTGCTTTGAAAATTTTAGTAAATATTCAAGTTATCCCATAAAATGTATAAAAATGTTAAGCAAAATTTGTTGAGTAGTTTTTTAAATAAAAATTAAAATAATAATTACACCGGTAATTCATGAAGATTTAACGTGGTCCACTTCAAAATAAAATATGGCATCCATGTCTTTTTCCAGTTTCAAAATCGGGATTCTTAAAGTACTTTAAAATTTATATCTAGCGTTGCATCCGTCCTAAAAATTGCTTTATTTTTGCGTATATTCTGTGCATCTATCTATATCCGGCGCCAAAGCAATTACAACGTTTTAGAGTTTAAGTGATCATCAAACATTGATTCTTTCTACAACGAAGCCTAATTTTAATGGATGTAGAATGTAAACAATGTGCTTGTAAGATGAGTTGTATAAGAATTGTTGAATTATTTCACACACAATTTTTTAGCACTGGAGTCTGGAATAAATGTAATGTGAATGGAATATTCAGTGCTTTTACATAGAGAGCCAGACACTTTATATTTCGATGACGTCATTTGAATAAAGTTCATACAGAATGTAAACAAATCAAGCTGTAAGTTGAGCTGTATAAGAATTGCTGAATTTTTTAATGCAAAATAATTTAGCTTTGGAGTCTGCAATATAGGTGATATGTATGACATATTCATTGATTTTACATAGAGAAACATATGATTTTATTGCATCGTTTCGATGAAGTTTTAAGCGCGGAGTTAGAAAGTATTTTTAATTCTATGGTTTTAAATTTTTAAGTAATATAAATTATTGTAGTACTGTGATAATTTAAAAAAATATCAGCCCTGAATATAACGCGTTTTAGAGATGTTTAAAAGAAATTGTATTTCAGTTGGAAAGCAATACCATAATCAATGCTTTATGCTTGATTGATTTTTCTTGTTTAGATATAATTTATTTTGCGCTTTTAAACTAGAAACTTTTCTTTTCATCAAAACAAATTCCCAAAGAACTAAATATAATACCAATAAGCTATACAATTTAAATTCTTTAAAGTTATAATTTTTATTAATTATAATATTTATTCAAATTTAGAGCAGGGCATGTAACGTGCAAATTATTAACTTAACCTTTATCGGATCACGATGTTTTTAAGCATCAGCTCATGGATAGAAGGAGATAAAACTCTTATGGATGAAACGCTTAAAAATGTCATAAAACTTTGAGAATTATATCTAGTTGTCAGTAGTGTTAGTAAAGCGACCTCTGTTTCCATTTGACACAGGGAGGCATAATATTCAGCATATGTATTTTTGATTATTTTTAAATTAAGAATACAGAATTATCAGTGTAATTAATAAGTATTTTTCATAGTTGTAGGACATAGTTCAGAATATAGGGAGATAAAAATAAATTGAAAGGTAAAATAATTTTGAATACGCAGAAATATCCCTTATTGTTTCAGTTCTAATTTGCACTGCGATTCTCATTAATTTCTTCAAAATTGACAGTTTAAATAAATATATTAGGCCTTTCACTATAGAAATACCTACAATGCAGAGGCGTTTATCTTATCGCAGTGCCACCAAAATGTTCGATTTTCGGAATAAATGAGAAACACATCCTATGAAATGGGATAGGGGCTTGATATATGGTATGTGGGCCAATCATCTGATAAAAAACCCAAGAAGATTGGAGTTTTTCAAAAACATTCATTTTAGGGGGTGGGTACTCCCCACAAAATCGTTCGAAAAGTGAATTGATAAAAAACATGCTTCGGGATGAGATGGATATTTCAAATTTGGTGTACGGGTAGATAGTTTGTAGGAAAGAATGTGTACAATTTCAGTTTTCCAATATTTGCAATTTTAGGGAGTTTCGCACACCAAAATATTCGATTTGCCGAATGAATGAGAAGCGCATCCTTTAAAATGCGATAGAAACTGAATATTTGGCACATGGGCCAATCCGATGAGATAGAGATGACTGTAAATTTGATATAACGGTAGATAGTTGGTAAAGAAGAAAGTGCACAATTTTAATTTTCCATAAATTGGTACTTTAGGAGCGATGCACGCAAAGCATTCGATTTGCCGAATAAATGAATCACGCCTGTTTTAAGTGAGATAGAGTCTTGAAATTTGGTACATGGGTCAATGGCTCAATAAAATCCTCTGGAAAAATATAATTTTTCAAAAATTTTCTGTAGGGCAGGTGTTCCACATCAAAACGTTCTAAATGTGAAACGATAGAAAAGCAAACTTTGTGATAAGAGAGATACATCAATTTTGATGTATGGTTTAGGGTTTTTTTTCCAATTTTAGTTTTTCAATGTTCTCTACTTTAGGGTTTGCACATTAAATTTTTCGATTCACCGAATAAATGATAAACGCCTACTTTTAACTGAGATGGAGGTTTGAAATTTTTTACACAGGACATATTCAATAAAATACACGGAAGCAATCGAATTTCTCACAAATGTTTGGTAATGGGGGATGCTCCACAGCAAAACGTTCTACAGGTGAAATGATAGAAAACATACTTCACGATCATATATTATAAATTGTGTGTGAGGGTAGATAGTTCAAATAGAAGAAAGCATGCAATTTCAGTTTTCCAATATTTATTTCTTTAGGGGTGCCGCACACCAAAATGCGCAATAACAGAGAAACACTTTATTTTAAATGAGATATAGACTTAAAACTTGATGCATAGGTTAATCGTTAAGGTTAAAGGAAAATCGAATTTTTAAAAATTTCTATGCAGGATGGGGGAGGGGGGCTCCACAGCAAAACGTTCGCAATGTGAAATGATAGTAAAATATACTTTGCAATGAGATATAGACTTTTGGTGAAAGAATACATCGTTAGATTGAAATAAAGTGTATAATTTCAGCTTTCTATTATTTGCTAATTTAGGGATGCCAGCATTTAAATATTTACTTAGCTGGATAAATAAGAAATTCCCAGTCTGAGGTGCCATAGATATTTGAAATTTGGTGCAAGGATGAACAGCTTGAAAAGGACCACAGGAAAAATCGAATTATTCAAAAAATAATCTTATTCGGGTGTTGCTTATTATAAGACCGTTGACGTTCAACGGGTATTCGACTAGTTGTTTAATGAATATTATTACAAATATGCAAAAAGTTTCACTGTGCATTGCCACTATTCAAATAATATATGGTGGACTTTTGCGTCTATTTAAGGTCTTCGCTCTATTCAAGGAGAAAACAGTTTTACAGGCAACCAATCCTAGGACATGAATGTATGATTGCCATATTTTGACCCTTCGGGGTGGGGTTACAAGATTTGGTGATTTATTGTCAACTTGGCGATTTTCTGACTATACTAGAACTTTCTCGAAATAACGAATATTCTTGGAAATACGAGCCTCTTTTGGAAGTTTCTACCGAGAGTCTTAAGAGTCCAAGAGTACATAAAGGAATTATATTTTTGAAAAAATATTTTGGTCATTCCATATATGTCGAGAAGTGAGAGGAGAGTCTTCAAGGGGGGGGGGACTGAGGAATGTCTGCCCCGGTCATGCTAAGTTAGACCATGCATATACGTTCGGTTTATTTATAGTAAAGTGACTATTCCCGATGGAATAAAAAAGATTGCAGCGATCTTAGCGAATAATTGAGGAAGTTGGGATTATAAACCCGGCAACAAAGCGAGGTAGACAAAAAGAAGGCAATGACAAATGTGTTCAGCTTGGTCTACTTTCTAAAAATATATGCCAGAAATTAACATGAAGCTGTATATGAAAGCCAATAAATATTTGTTAATACCTCACCGGTTTCTAAATGTACAGAGACAAATTGTAAATAAATATAAAGCATTGTGTAATTATTCTTTTTTCAATTTCAAATCTGATGAGCGTTTTAAACAGTTTCTATACTAGATTCCTGTTCATGCAACTATTGCTCATTCTAACATTTCTGAATAGGACAGCAATTTACCTATAGTCATATTGCGTCAAATAAATACCTTATAATTTCTTTTATCTCACTTTTTTCAGAGGTCGTTATTCCAACGTCCTAATATCTCTGCTAGGAGCTCTACACTTGCTTTTATTTGATCGTGTATGGTCACTTTACTATGAATAAACCTAAGGAGTACACTCTTGGACTTTTCTCTACAAAGTTTATTGGGGTACATAAGAACATTCTAAGAAACCCTGTACATGGCTTACAAAGTATTAAAGTTGCCGTTTCACTCGTTAAACACATCAACATATTCGTTCCTGCATCCATAATACTTTATGTGTTTCATTTTAATACACAACATGGAAAACCAAATTTCATATTGCTTCCATAAAGTTTCCCTGAACAATTATTTATATTTTGTAGATCTTTCGCCATTTTTAACTTTAAGAATAAGTTCAAATCCTTTGAGCTACCAACTACGCATCGGAAGAGTAAATTAATGCATAAGGAAAATAAATGGCGCGTGGGAAGTCTTTTGAATAGAACATTTTCGGTTATTCTGAAAAGGTTTACCCTCAAATCTCAAGGGTCATATCGGTTTCAAGACTTTTGCAACCTAGGTCAACATAAGCACTTTTTCATGGGAGGAAGCTATAATGAAAAACAAGAACCAGGAAACACACTTTCGTAAAGTGAGATTAATATAGCATTACATGATTCACTAAAAGAATAACCCATTTCTCCGCCCTTCTCTGTAATGTTTGCCAAAACTTTTGTGACAAACTTGGTGGGATATCGCCAACACGGCGACATTTTTAATATTGCCGAATTAATGAAAATGTCCCCAAATCGATGAACGTGTCGTCAAATTTATAAAAATGACACCAAATCAATCAAATTAATTGTGTTTTGATAGAGTATTGTAATGATGTTTCGGTAGCCTTTGTAAAGTCCAACCGTCCTATTTGGTGACTTTTAAAATGTCTCCAAATTGTTAAAAATATCGGCAAATTAATTAAAATGTCGCCAAATTGATTAAAACATCCCAAAATTGATAAAAATGTCACAAAAGTCATAAAAATGACGCCAACGGTAGCGTCTGTTTGTCAGTCCCACCGTCTCACTCGGCGACTTTTTAAAATGTCTCCAAAGTAATAAAAATATAGCCAAATTAACTAAAATATCACCAAATCGATGAAAATTCATTATCTTGGAAATAATGTTAGAATCCATTATGAAATTAACCCATTTATTCGTCCATCCGTAACGTTTGGTGAAAATTTTAGTAACGAATTTGGCGGGATCTCGCCAACTTGGCCACTTTTTAAAATGTCGTCTGATTGACGCAAATATTACCAAATTGATAAAAATGTCATCCGATTGACGCAAATATTACCAAATTGATAAAAATATCGTCAAATTGTTAAAAATTACATTAAATGGGAAGCAATGTTTTACAAATTTTGGATTCAGTCATATAACGGGCACACTTTCTAATATAATATAATAATATAATTAATATAATCTACATATAAAACTCAAAATCCATTTATTCATTTGTTTTTGTTTCACTTTTTCGAATGAAAATTACAAAACAATTCTGGTATAGATGTGTATAAAATAATAAATTTCTCATTTGCGACATCTGTGCATAGAAATGCTAGTATGGACTTACTTCATGAGCCCACCGCACACTCGTCCTGTGGAGTGGTTTTTGTTGACTTTATCGTTTACTTTTTGATTCCGACGAAATAAACAGCATTTTATGAATCTATCGAAACCGTATAAGTTTAAAAAATATAAATAATGTAAATAAAAAAAATAATAATATAGAAATGCTTCCATATGTGCCTTATATCATCGTCAACCACAAAGCATGTTAACCATTTCCTAATCAAATATGCGAGAGGAGTTCTATTTTACATCAATCTATGAAGAGTAACAAAGTTACTTAGTATTTTTCACCTCCGAAACAGATTGCTTATGATGTGTTATTAATGAAGATTTTGCTCAGCAATCTAAAATTATACGATACTCACAAGGATTCCCGAACATATAACAATGTCGTGGTAGCAACCTCAGGAGGTAGGGATATGGCTTTCTAGATGTATAACTACTGTGGAGCCTGCTCTCTATCTCTAACAGCACAGAGGCAGTGCTGATCTACGATCAATAGTATAGGTGACCCAACCCTACAAAGACTATTTTAAAGGGTAGTTTTCCCCCTTTCTTGAAATTAGAGGGATGATTTTGAAAAGTGGGGAGTATTATAAACAAGAAAGTTTAATCTTGCATAAAGCATTGATTATGAAACACTTCAAATTTCATCAAAAAATGCAATGTTATAAAATCGTCTGCTTCTCTATATAAGTAAAATCAATGAATATTTTATTCATATCACATATATTCCAGAGTTAAATATTTTTGCGTTAAAAGTCTGACAATTCTTATACAACTTATCATACAATGGCTTGTTTTGTTTACATTTTGCATACGTAAATCCTTTTTATTAATGAGTTTATTAATAAAATACATTTATAATGTTTGAAAAGTTAACGAGAGTTAATTCTATTGATGAACAATCAGATTGTATATGTTTTATTTATCAAGAAAACATATCAAAGGGAAAGCAATTGCTTAACAATGTATTAAAATTTAAGAGGTATTTGACTTTTAATAAATAAATTACATGCAGTAGGGTCAAACTGAAGAAAGTTATATGTAAAGTAATTAACATATAAGAAAGTGGGAAAATTAGATTGCTACAAATATGAGTGATGGTATAATTCCAAGGAGTAAACAGGTATCTCTATGAGCATGAGATGCGTAATTAAGCATTTTAGGGAACTCTGTGATGACCTCTAACTTTGGAAACTTTTAATTTTATTTCATTACTCACAAAATTTCACCAGCAGTGAGGCTGCTTTTACTGTGAGGCTGCGTTATCTAGAGAGCCATTTTTATTATCCAGTTCCTTCAGCTCAGATACTTTGATGTTTTTATATTTTTTATCAACTAGGGTGTTTAGTTCACTCAAAGGGTGTAGAGCAGTTACAAAAGTCGGCTGGTAAAAGATATACTTTGAAGTTGATGTCTTTGGCAAAATTGGAGCTGTTTGATATAAAATCTCCCTTTAAATGATATCAAGTTCTCCCTATCAATCCTTAGTTAACGTCCACTACTGGAAGATCCTAGAAATTGTCAGTACTTTATCTCATAAACGGATCAGCCTGGGGAGCCGTGCTTAGAACGAAAAGAAACTACAATTAAAGCTAAATATTATGTTCATTGATATACAAAAATGTTTCAGATGAAAGCATAATTACGCTGCCCAACAAACTAAGAATGGTTTCTGGCAGAGTTACACTTTGAGTTACTCTTTCAACGTATTAAATAGACAAAATTACAACAGATTGCTCTCTAAAGTAATTACTGAGGAATCAAAAATATGTAAAGTATATACTTCGCAGCCTTTTTTAGAAAATTCTAAATATAGACAATTCAATTTTGTTGATATTAAATATATGTCTCCTTCCTTAAAATATATTTCTTTGAAGAATATTATTTGTTTTGTAGAATAATTAAATAACTCTCAAAGAAGTTTATATAAATTCTTATTTAAGGAAAATTTTATATTTTATTCTTAGAAAACTAGCATATTCCATAAATTAATCATTTTTTCATTATGGATGTTTTTTATTTTTTTTTTTTATTTATTTGAAAAAGACTGCAAGCTACAGGACGTAGTCCCAGTTACAGCGTTCAGGAATAAAAATACAATAAAAAATACAGATTAAAATACCATAAAATACATTAAAAAGTCAAAATACATTAGAAAGAAAAGCAAACCTTCAACAACAAATGATCTTCATAAACAGATTCATATGAATACATACAATAAAATACAGGATGTTTACAACAAATGCTTTTTAAAATCCATCTCCGATGAATAAAAAATATCCAGATTATCAGGGAAATTGTTGTATAATTTAGAAAAACTAGTAATTGCACAATTGCATCCAATACTCGAATTAAAATTCTTTACAGCAAATAAGTTAATGCTTCTTGTTGTATACTGAGGAACACGAAACCCAATCCCACCCAAAACAAAAGGAACAGTCAACTCGGCCACCAAACAGATTCCTGAAGAACATACACCGCTTGCATAATGATTTCTTGTCATATTTTATACCTTTGATCGATATATAGTTCTCAATATTGTTTGTTTAGAATTTTCTAAACAGTAGTATATATTAATCTATTTTAATTTTCGAATACAATTAAAAATATTTCGAGATGACCAAACTATAGAAATTTTGCAGACGAGATCGCGTTTACGAACGTAATATGCTTTTAAATGATCAGAAATCATACAGAAGAGTACGCTTTCAGGTGCTCAATCTGGACCAATTAGAACCAATCAGGTAAAACACTTGAATGGCGTAAACGTGTTGCAAAATTTGATTAGCGTACCAACGCTTATGTATTAGATAGTATCTAATACGTAAGCGTTGGCTGCTTTTGCTTGGGAGTGGGCATCCTCCTGACGAATGAGCAAAAAAAATCTGATGTGGGCAACACATGACTTTCCTTATATAATGCAGTGAATTTACAACTTTTGCAGAAAACAAATAGGTTCGTCTTATAGTAGATATTTATATTCTTTCCAAGATATTGAATTTTCGACAATTAGTCGTCATTTTCATTGATTTAGCGTCATTTTTATCCGTTTGGCGAGATTTTCGTTAATATACAACATTTCAAAAAGTCACCAAGTTGGTGACATTCCGCCAAATTCGTCGCCAAACTATCGCCAAGCGTTATGGACGGAGAAATAAGTTATTCTTATAACAGAAAAATGACTATTGACATTCAAATACAAAAGTATTACTTAAATTATCTTTTTCCATGAATGGAACGAGCTAGGTCCACGAGAATGATGTCACCAAACTTATTGCATGATATTACATGTGAAAAGTGAACATGTTTCTCAACAGTTAATATTTTTTTTTAATTTATGGGATTTTTTGATAAATTTATTTGAAAAATGTGCAATATCTCGAGAACGGTTCATGCTAGCGTTCTAAAGTTTATGTCAATCATTTTCTAAGGAAATATTACATAAGAAATATCTATTTGCGCAACTTTAATAAATGTTTTGATGATTTTTCTCAAAATTTCACTCGAAAATTTAGGGAATTTCTAAACATTCGAATACATTTAAAAACAATAGGCTTCCAGCATTTACGGATTTTGATTTTTGCACCAAATTTCATTCAAATCGCTCCATTCGTTCGTAAAATATCGTCTCCACAGACTCACGGACACACACACACACGCACATATTTTCACTCGCACACACAGACATCACCTAAAACATGTTTGATTCATGATCAGGGATGCTTGAAACGTGCTCTCCCGTCAAAAACTCATTCGAATTTTCGACCCCGTCACTATACTTTCCTTATACATTATGTATATAAGGAAAGTAATAAGAATAGAAAAATTAACTTAAAGACTGCTTAGAAGACTGTTGGATTATATTTTGGATTAGCTGTTGGAACATATTTTTCAAGGCAATTTTTTTAAAAACTACGCACGTGGTGGTGGAGAGGTATCTATTCAAAGGATTTCAAATTCTAGGGTTAAATATGTAACGTTTTATTGTGAAAATTAAACAATGAAAATACAGATAATACAGGAAACTTCAGTTAAAGCAGGAAAATATTTAATGCATTTATGTATTTCCGAGGTTCATATTTATGAAATGTGAAAAGGTAAAAGCACGTCATCTTTTTTCCAATGATATAAAATACCAAATACATTTGAGTTTATTCAGATTTAAAAGTTGTAGAAATAAGAAGCTTAAACATGTATCAGATCAAAAGTTTCCTCAGGAAATGGGTTTTTTTATCAAATTTAATCTCTTTAATGTTGTATGTTTAGAGGAAAAGTTTAGTGATATTATCTAAGATATAAAAATTTAAGTTTGATGACTTTATCTGTTTAAAGTATTTTTGATCTCTTTTGAACTTGACTTTACATTCCCACATATCTTTTTACAAATCTTTATTTATTAGGAACAAGAGATGTGAAAAATAAGTACTCTCAAATTTTCTTAGTAAATAATAAAGTATTTAATTCTTTGCATACAGTGTGTATACAGAGTGTATACAGGGTTACAACATTTTTGTACGCAGTGTGTTTCAGCATAAACACAAAATTCGAATTGAAATTGAATAATGATCCAGTAGTATCAGCATGGAATATGGGACTACGATTGATGCAGTGTTTTCGACATATTTAGAACATATACAATTGATGAATTATGTATCTTATTTTAGTTATCATAGTGTGAAATCATTCTGTGCCATTTTGGTATTTTTGAAACAAACAAAAACTCAGACAAGCGGCGTAAGTTTGACTAGTTTTGCTGGAGATGTTTACGACCCATGAATTAATTCATGGTATCAGAGTTACAATGGTGAGTTGAATGTAAACAATGCTTCTGGGCAAACTTGCACAATTTTCATTGGCTTCATAAGAGCCAATCAAGAGGCACACCAACATCATACAAATAAAAATTGATGTTTTGTGGTATTAATGTTTTTTCGTTTCAAATATCATATCATGTGGATCAGAATTTTTATGTTTTATATTGTGTGTATTATATATCTAAAACACTGACATGTTAAATTTGTCAAAATACAATACATAATTTAATTTACCACTATATGATTGTCACACACTTTCGTTGATTACTCCATTTTCCTTACATCGCCTTAAGAATTTTTAACTTATACACTTACTCATTTTCACTTTCCTTATATACATAATGTATAAGGAAAGTATTGTGACGGGGTCGAAAATTCGAATTTGAGTTTTCGACGGGAGAGCACGTTTCAAGCATCCCTGATCACGAATCAAACACTTTTGAAGTGATGTCTGTGTGTGTGTGAAAGTATGTGTGTGTGTCAGTGGGCCTGTGGAGACGATAACTGACGAACGAATGGACCGATTTGAACCAAATTTGGTACAAAAATCACAATCTGTAAACACTGGAAGCCTATTGTTTTTATACGCATTCGAATGTTCAGAACCCCCCTAAATTTTCGAATGGAATTTTGAAAAAATCGTCAAAAAATCAAAACCACTAATAAAGTTACGCAAATAGACATTTCTTATGTAATTTTTCATTTGAAAACGATTGACATAAATTTTAGAACGCTAACACGAGCCGTTTTTGAGATATTGTACATTTTTCAAAAAAATATCAAAAAGTCATATAAAATAAAAAAAAATTTCCTATTGATAAACATGTTCACTTTTCATATGTAATGCCATGCGATAAATTGGGTGACATCATTCTCGTGGATCTAGCTCGTTCCATTCATGAAAAAAAAGATACTCTGAGTAACACTTTTGTATTTGGACGCCAATAGTCATTTATCTGCTGTAAGAATAACTTATTTCTTAGTGCATAACGCTTGGCGAGATTTTGGCGACGAATTTGGCAGAATGTCGCCAACTTGGAGACTTTTTGAAATGTTGCCAAATTAACGAAAATCTCGCCAAATGGATAAAAATGACGCTAAATCAATGAAAATGAAGACTAATTGTCGAAAATTCAATGTCTTGGAAAGAATATTAGTATCTACTATAAGAAAAACCTATTTTTTTTTACTGTAAAAGTAGTAAATTCATTACATTATATAAGGAAAGTCATGTGTTGCCCACATCAGATTTTTTATAGTTATTTCTATTCCTTTCTTTCGTCATACCTACTTCCTATTATTTATTCCTTTACTTGACATGAAACACAAATTTACATATTGTTTCTATACAATTTTCAGAACAGTACATCATATTTGTATATCATGCTCTAATTTAAACATTGAAAACAAGTTTAAATCCTTTGAGTGAATTCACAAACTACTGTGCGGAACAGAACTACGAATAGGGAAAATAAATGATAAGAGGAGAGGAGGATTTTGAAAAGAACGCTTTTTTCAGGTCAGCCTTCTTTAGAAACCTTTCGCCCTGAAGGATTGAGGAACGTTTTTTTGAGCAAGATGTTTTCAACCTAGGGCTAAGTATGCAATTTTTCGTTCGAAGGAAGAAGCTACAACGAAAATTGTTAAAGTTTCTCTAAAAACAGATAAACAACTTCTTATTAAATGAAATATATATTAGACATATTCATATTTATGAAAATGAAATCTCTGTGTTTTTCATATTTGTTTCACGATAGTTGGATTGAAAGCAACCGAATGCATGTTTTGACAAGATTATATTTTGTTGTATTATCATAATATGTAAATGTAAGAATGTATATAGATTTCGAAATGTTCGTATTAATTTCGCATAATATATTTTATATGACGTTTATCGAATTTTTGCCAAAATAAGTTGTGTTTAATGTATGATTTTAATTGCAAACCAGATGCATTAATTTCTCTATATACATAGCATAATGTATGGGTAAATTATAAGTACTATAATGTATAGGTAAACTATTATGACGGGATTGAAAATTTGAATTAGTGTTTTCGACGGAAGAACACGTTTAAACCATCCCTGAACGCGAATGGAACGTTTTCGAGGTCAAGTCTGTGTGTTTGTTAGAGTGCATGTATGTTAGTGCATGTGTGTGTCCTCTTAAGTCTATGAACACGATATTTAAAGAACAAATAAAGCGTTTCGGAAACAATTTGGTATGATTATTACTAGTATGAACCATTATCGAGATATTGCACTGATTTGTGAATGCATTAAAAGGAATCATTAAAAAATTAAGACTTTTAATTTTCTTTCATAAACAATCATTTCGTAAGAAATTTTGATTAAAAAAATAATGACATAAACTTCAGAATGCAAGCATGAACCGTTCTCGAGATATTGCAAGTTTATGAATAAATTCATCAAAAAGATTATGCAAAATTAAAAAAGTAGTAAATGTTATAAAATAGGAACACAGAACCCGCCATTAAGTGACGTTTCCGAAATTTTGAAGATACCAGGATCCGGTTTCGAACGTATTATGCGTTCCTTAACATGAAATATCAATGGGAGTGTCTGCGTTTTGAGAAGGCCTTTTGTAGTCGTGTATTGTGTTTATGAACTTTGCATTTCAGCTTCGTGTGGCCTGAGCTAAACTGCCTCGTGGAAGAACTGAAAATGTCAGTTCCCACAGAAGTTTCCAAAAATTGTGGCTTATAGCAATTTTCTTGCTTCCATTGTGGATATAGCTGCAATGGGAGTGGCCTCTTAATTTGGGAATGCATCAGCATCATTCTGGTAGATAACGTTTATTCCATTCACAGGAGAAGATACTTTTGTAACAGTTTTGTATTTTGACACCCAAGAATTCCCCAATAGCCATTCATTTCACGGAATATTTATTAAATGTCAATTGCATTTTGATGCAACATTTGACTGTGAGACGAATACATCTTTCTGTGTGGACTTCAATACTGCCAAAAGCGCCAACTTTTAATTTAAGTGATGTTAATTCAATGCCAAAAACATTGTGCCGTCGATCTTGTACATTGTTTCGCTGTGAAAACACAAATTGATTGTATTTTATAGAAGAACTCATATGTTGTCGATATCGAATTTTATTTTATGTGAGAACAAAAACAAATATTGGATGATGGACAATTATAAGCTTCTTTTATATGCCAATTTAATGACAATTTGTACAAATTTATTTTCTCGATTAGTCAAATATATACAGAGTTACCTAAACACAGAGATATCTCATAAAAATATAGCGAGGAATGCGATGTTGAAAAAATCATGGTCATACATGGTCTACATAAGATTTTCTGCAGGTAAATTATCTACATAAGATTCCAATAGTGCAGCAAAATACAAGATGTGGTTCTGAGCATGTCATATCTTTTAATACAAATTAGAATTAAATTTTTATACTTTCAATATAATGTAAAAATCACGCGTTCCGTAAATTAAACAATTATTGCAATTTATCAACAACTTCATTAGATTTGAATGAACTTGTACTTTAAAAAATTATATTTCATTTTCATGTGGCAAGTGAAAGGATAACATGAAAAGTTTATAAACATTCTGCAATAACTTACTGCCTCATAAAATCTCTCAGAAACTTTCCTTCCTTTTATCTTATCTGGGAGCCGGGATTCATTAGCAGAGTGAGGTCGGGAGATTTTATAACAAGTCTTGTGTCTGCCTCCTAACGACTGGAGTCTAAAATGCCAGAGGTCAACATTAATCCTTCGTCAGAGGATTAACTATATCGTTTTTTTCGTGTTAATCATGTGACGAGTAAAATTTGTTTTGCCATCTTTATTAAATCAACTTGTTATTTTTAATAACGGTGTTTATATTATATTTGATGGCAATTTGTATAAAGATGATTCATTATACAAGAAAAAGCTAAAATATTAAAAATATTTTTGTTATTATGAGGTTTCAGCAATACCTACAAGGTGTACCAAAAATATTGATCTCGGCTTTTATTCCTTAAATATTGATCTTAGACATATATAATAAATTATAAAGTTGGGTAAAAAAAGGTACAGAATTTTATGAAATCGATAAAAATTTTCAGGGAATTAAATTTGAAGAAATACAAAATTTAAATTTTTATACGGCCCCGGTACAAAAACATTTCGAATGAGTAAAATGTGCCGCATACACTAATAAGGTGATGTACAAAATTTCAGCGTTTTATTATAAAAAGTGCCAGAGATATGCTTAAGAAAAGTTGGTGAGGGATTAATCACAAATTAAAATGTAAATGTTTGCAGGAAGAATGCAAATGACGCAACGCAGAAATGTATCATAGACAAATAATATCTGCCTCTTATCTTTAATGGATCTTTGGCATGGATGAAAAACATTTTGAACAAGCTTTGTAATCTTTGTGTAAAGTTATTAATTCTACACAGTGTAGCTACTTTTGTACCCATAAATAGTAAATTATTACTTATTTATGTAATGATTGTTTTCTTTCGTAATTTGTGCATGACCCCTGAAACGCGATCTGCCGCCATGATTTTTCCCCTCTGAGAACCCATGTCGATGCATCAAAAAGTGGTTTAAGTCAGCATTTTTGTCTTTTCATATATTTGGAACTTTTTATGATAAAATGATGAAATTGTGTACATCACCTTATTATATTATTGTATGGGACTCATTTTACTCATTGGAAATGTTTTTATACGGGGGATGTATAGAAATTTAAATTTTGTATTTCTCTAAAATTAATTCCCTTGAAAATTTAAATCAATTTCTTAAAATTCTGTACTTTTTTTTACGCCACTTTGTAATTTATTATATATGTCTAAGATCAATATTTAAGGAAGAAAAGCCGAGATCAATGTTTTGGGGAAACCCTGTATATACAGCGTGTTTCACTCGCTCTCGGCTTCTGATTTTCTCACATAATTTTCAAACTAATGGGTGCAATTCAATGACATGGACAATGGACATACCTTGGTATATGAGAAGCGTGACTATGGAAGCACACCCGTGGTGGTACTGCCTTCTAGCTCAAAAATTAAAAATATACTGCTGACCTTTTCACAGAAGTTCTTATGTAAATTGTCCCAGGAGATAGGGAATTTGCAAAAGCACATATCAACGAGATGCAAAAACGCAAAGCTGCTTCTCATACACCAACGTATGTGCGTGTCAAATTTCACTGAATGACGTCCATTAGTTCGAAAGTTATAAGAGAAAATCAGGACCAGAGAGCCAGGGAAATACCCTGTATCTAGGCAAGCCCAAGACGTTTACATTGGCTAGCATAATTTATGTTTTTTTTTTTAATTTCTGATAACTATTTTTGAAACAATTTGTAAAATCTCACTGTCTCACTTCTGATCTTCGAACTGTGCAGCTGCTCTAACCTAAAATTTCGTAACTATTTATGAACCGCAAGCACTCGCAGACTTCAAAATGTTCGGGTAAGTGTCATAAAATATATTCTATATACATACTTGCATATGAATTTGGTCTGTCGTTGATCTAATTAATGAGCTATCGAAATAAAATCCCAAGTTCTAATGGTCGAAGTCTACTTTATAATTGTTTTCGAAAATAATGGTTTTGTCTTGTGCGATTTTGTTGTATGTAAATAAGCATCTTATGATTACCAATTGAAATAGTAATGACAAATATAACCTGATTAGCACAACTTATTTACTTGATATTGTGGCCACTGAATGATAGATTGATATACGTAAGCAAAATAAAATTTCAAAAACGGTTAATTCTTTTTCAGGCATGCGTATAATGTGAAATGCACTTAAAATATGAGATTTGAATTTATGATCTCATCGTCATGTTTTCTCATCATAATTAGTATGTACTGTAGAGAAAAAACTGGCTCTTAAAAGGATATTAATAGTTGGAATCCTAATTATATTGCAGATGTTTTCATAATTAGGCTAGTTTTACTTTTATACCGTTTATCAGAAGTTAACTTTGACTGCATCAAAAGCTGAAAAACACATGTGCCCCAATTTGGAAAGTATATATTGTGTGACAGATAGAGACAATTATACTGCCATCTGCCATCGAATGTACAGCAGATTAAGTTCAAGCTGCCTTCATGGTCAAATGTCTGAAAACACAGTCATAGACCATCAAAATTTTGAAAAGTGTACTAACAATTCAGTGATAGATTTCTTTGTACCATTTAAGCTGGTGTTCGATACCTAAATTTATGTGTCCATCTTGAATTTACTATTAAATTTGCACTGTAACAATACAACTTAACAATTAGGATGGAACTTTTAGGGCATAAGATTAATCCTACTTTCAGAACATATTAGAGAGCTTCGTGTGCTAGGTTTTCATAATCTACCTAATACGTAATGCCAATAATGCGCAGTTTTGTTTAGAAATGTCATTATACACGCCAATGTATCTATTTCCAATATATCGTACGATCAACACTTTCTGACCTACCCGAAGATGTACAGTACATGTTTGGACGGCCGGGAGAAAACCATTCAATTTTTACCTGCGCCCAATGCCTCTCTGCAGAACTTTCTTTTAGATTTATCATGCCCATATTTTATGGAGACACGAAGAGATTCATGGGTGTCATCAAGGATCGAAGAATGCATTACAGTGTGCTGTTACTGAGCCATCCCGGACGCCACTTACAATATGGTCACGTCAGTGTAGTCCGCTATATGCGTCTACACATATCATCTTCCAAAAATATAATACAGAAAATTAATTCCTAAGATGTATCCATATCAATTTATAGGATACATCTTAGGAATTATAGAATAATAGGAATGAAAAAGGTATTCTTTTTCAAGCATTTCTATTGAATTTAAGGATAAATTTGAATTTTTAAGAATAATTATTTTCATCATTTTTGTACACCAAGATGCTCTACTAATCTATGCTGTTTGAATCTATGACAATTTAATGGTTCTATCTTGATTATTCAAAGTGTTCAATTTGGAAAACAATTTTGATGTGGGCAGCACGTGACATTTTCTACATAATGCGATGTTTTTACTTCTTTCTCAGCGAAATAAGGATGTAAAATATATTAATATAACAGCATAACAGCGCAATAGTATTGATATAACAGTACAACAGTATTGATATAATAGCATGTAAATTGAAATTGGACGTTCTTGTCTACATATGAGTCCAAACAGAATGACTTATTCATAATCAAGTACAAAAACCTCAAAATGCAATGGACATTTAATTAATTAATATTCTGTTAAATGAATTACTACCAATTCTTTACGACCAAATACAAAACTATTATAAAAAGTATATTGTTTCATGAATGGAATGTACTAGATCCATATAAATGATTTTAGTAGATTTGAGGAATAATATTGCATATGGAAAGTGAATATATTTTATGATATTTATGATTTTTAATTTTTTGTAATTTTTTTTATAAATTTATATGAAAAACCACCGTGCATTATCTCGAGAACTGTTTATGCTTGCATTCTGTAGTTGATGTCATTCGTTTTCTATTGGCAAATTTTGTATATTATTTATTTAACATTTTTTAGTGTCTTGATTTTTTCAAAAATTCATTTAAAATTTGAAGTGTGGGTGGGGGGGGGGGGGCGAGGTCTTAGAAGGCTCGATATCCTTTAATATCAAAATGGTTCTCATATTCACTGATTGTAATAATCGTACCTAAATTTTTTCGAAACACTCCATTCGTTCACGAGATATCGCATACGTACACACACTAATATCGAACTGTCAGGCAGTTCTATCTCAGCTTTTGTTAAAGGCGCATACTGCCGTAACTGTTCTTTTTTAGTCTGAAGAAAGGGGCTTATAATGCCTTAGAAATAATTGTAGCTAACTAACTGACACACGCCTACTTTCTACAAGAAAGTTGTGTAAGTTCTAGTATAAATAATATCTTCTAACTGAAAGGTATTTCTAATACATTAATCTTTTTTCAATTTAGAACCTTAACAACCGTTAACAAGATCCATCAGTGTGGAAACGTTTTAAGGAAATTTCATGTTTTTAGAGATTACTTCTCAAGAAAAGTAAAGGCCAGAAGTCAGCAATGTTTTTAAAGGTCTCTTTATCAAGTTCTGAGCACACAGTACTTCATTTTAAGTGAAATAGTGAATAAGAGATTTTGCACTTTCAAAAGAAAAAAAAAATACAACTTATACATTTTGAGCAACTTATAAGAATCGAAAATATCTTTTACAGGAAACGAGCTGGCAGGAACATTTGAAATAGTTTTTTAATTTAAGGAATATACTCCTTTTTGACTAGGATATTTAAAATTAATATATTTTTGGTATGCTACCGCATAAAATAATTTTATGTGAATTATTGATATTATCTGCTACTATATCAAATGTTCCTATTTGCATGCTATGACTAAACATAAAATGTTTTTGCGCTTGAGGATTTTGAGCAACTTATTTATAAGAATTGAAATTACTTTTACAGAAAATAAGGTTGCAGGAGCACTTGAAATAATTTTTAATTTAAGGAATTTACTCCTTTTTATACTAGAATATTTAAAATTAAGATATTTTAGATATGCAACAGCATAAAATCATTTTATGGGAATTATTAATATTATCTTCTTCTATATATCTAATATTCCGATTTTTAAGCTACGATTAAACGCAAAATGCTTTGGTAATTTGCTAGCAATTAATCAAAAGGCTTAATTCTATAGATTTTTACTTTCCTTACATACATAATGTATAAGGAAAGTATTGTGACGGGGTTGAAAATTCGAATTCGAGTTTTCGACGGGAGAGCACGTTTCAAGCATCCCTGATCACGAATCAAACATTTTTGAAGTGATGTCTGTGTGTGTGTGTGTGAAAGTATGTGTGTGTGTGTGTGTGTGTCAGTGAGTCTGTGGAGACGATAACTGGCGAACGAATGGGCCGATTCGAACGAAATTTGGTACAAAAATCACAATCCGTATACACTGGAAGCCTATTCTTTTTATACGCAATCGGATGTTCAGAACTCCCTAAATTTTTGAGTGAAATTTTGAAAAATTCGTCAAAAAATCAAAACCGCTAATAAAGTTACGCAAATAGACATTTCTTATGTAATTTTTCATTAGAAAACGTTTGACATAAATTTTAGAACGCTAAGATGAACCGTTTTCGAGATATTGCACGTTTTAAAAAAAATTATCAAAAAGTCATAAAATAAAAAAATATTTACTATTGAGAAGCATGTTCACTTTTCATGTGTAACACCATGTGATAAATTGGGTGACATCCTTCTCGTGGATCTAGCTCGTTCCAGTCATGAGAAAAGATACTTTGAGTAATACTTTTGTATTTGAACGCCAATAGTTACTTATCTGCTGTAAGAATAACTTATTTCGTCGTCCATAACGCTTGGCGAAATTTTGGCGACAAATTTGGCGAAATGTCGCCAACTTGGCGACTTTTTTAATTGTTGCCAAATTAGAAAATTCAATACCTTGGAAAGAATATAAGTATCTACTATAATAATATCATTTTTTTAACTGCAAAAGTAGTGAATTCATTGCATTATATAAGGAAAGTCGTGTGTTGCCCACATCAGATTTTTTTCTTTGCATATGGACTTACAAAGAACATATTTTTGCCTAAAGAGGTCAATTTTTCTGAAAACGTTTAGAATTTTTGTTTTGACGTTGTATTTGTGTCAAAAAATTAACTAGAAAAGTGGTTTTTCTTTCCGAAAAAATTCTTATAGTTTGACATTTTTCAATAATTTATTTGATAACTATTCAAGGGCCAGATAAACGCTTCGGACGACAAAAAGATAACTATAAACTGCAAATAGCTTAAGGAGTTACTTCACACTCCTCTTTAAGATAAATGAATTAGCGAAAATGTTGCTTTGCTTTTGGTATTCTGGGAAATGGTAGAAAACAAATGAGTCAATTTTCACAAGATGATTGGATTGAAGTATTTTCAAATTACAAATTTTTTTTGAAAACCTATATGGAATTTTAGATTACTTGAAAATGGTGATTTCACCGAATAGAATTTTGTTAGTTTTCTAAGAGAAAACTGGGAAGTTCATTTAATTTAATTTTTTATTTCATATTTTACAGATGAAAAAATACTTTTATATAAAAATTAATTCCATGGATTTTATAAATTGCATAACATCTAAATCTCGAATAACACCGGAAACCGTTGTAAAATTTTTCACAACCTAGAGGTATATATACTGTGATTATTGATTGATCATCATAACATAATTGTGGATATACAGTAAATAATACAGAATACGTGTCCATGATCTACAATTTTGAACGAGACAATGCTTGGGCAAACATGGCTACCCGCAAATAATGGACATCAGATAGGTCTGGAGTATAATAGAAGATTAATGGACAATTATTCTATACATAACAGGAAATTAAACAGCTTCTGCCAATCAATTATACAGCTTGTCGGTTGTGGATAACCAGTAGTGTATGTTCCATATAAAATGAGTTCTGGTGGTAATTTAAAGCTTTTAGAAAATTTGTATAAAATATTTTAATTAATACATTAACAGAGATTTATATATATTTTATTGCTAAATAGTACAGATTTTAAAATAGTACAATATATGATTTAATGTAGGCGTCTATGTACAAGAATTTAAGATTTTTAATTTTTTACTTTCCATATATACATAATGTATAAGGAAAGTATTGTGACGGGACCGAAAATTCGAATTCGAGTTTTCAACGGGAGAGCACGTTTCAAGCATCCCTGATAACGAATCAAACATTTTTGAGGTAATATCTGTATGCGTCAGTGATTCTGTGGAGACGATATCTCACGAACGAATTAAGCAATTCGAATGAAATTTGGTACAAAAATTACAATCTGTGAGTGGTAGAAGCCTATTGTTTTTTGACGCAATCGAAATGTTCAGAACCCCCTTAAATTTCCGAGTGAAATTTTGAGAAAAATTGTTCAAATAGACATTTCTTATTTTTCTTTTATCAAATGGCCAGGAATTTGACTCTCAATATTTGCCTATACATCGGCCAGAACGTGATCTCGCCAAATGGATAAAAATGACGTTAAATCATTGAAAATGACGACTAATTGACTAAAATTCAATATCTTGGAAGGAATTTAAGTATCGACTATAAGAATAACTTATTTTTTTACAGTAAAAGTAGTAAATTCATTGCATTATATAAGGAAAGTCATGTGCTGCCAACATCCGATTTTTTTAAAATCAGAAATAAATAGAAAGGCGGTCAATACTACATAAGATACTTACTACAGTTATTCTCGGTTATAACCAATTGGAATGTTCCAAAAAAGTTTCCGTCAAAGGCAATAATCATATATAAGAAAAACAAATATGGCGTGCTTTTAGTACGCTGGCACACATTTCGTGTTGTGATAACATAATCAGCAGCAGGAAATCTAAGTAGACATTAGGTCGTTGTAACCAACAACAGGATAGAGAAGAATCAAAGTCGATTTGCTTCGTTGTTGCGCGCGAGGAAGCAAAATGATAACTCGGCATTCCAACTATTATCATTTCTTCACTTAAATGCACATCGCTTCTAATTAAAATAATTAACTATTTTAGTGTAAATAAAAGCGTAATTGTGATCTGGTTAAAAACACATTTAAGTACCAAGGGGCAATTATTCAAAACGAAAGGAGACATTTGTGAGGCAATTGTGAAGGTAAACATTTATGTACAAGAAAATCGAAAGAAAAAATGCAACTATGTAGCTATCAATATTGACATATATTGATATATTGACATATATAATAATAACAACATATATTGATATGTTTACTACTGCGAACATAATATTGCCTTTAAATTTAGAGGGATGCCATTGAGTCCTCTGTGGCTCAAGTGGTCGGATGTTGAGATACTAACTCGAAGGTTACATATTTGAACTCAGTTTGAGTCCCAACCGAGTTCGTTTTTTCGCATAATTAGGTCATTGTACTATTTCTTGGTTCTATTTCAGTATATGTATAAGGTATTTATAAATGTATTTTTGACTACTTAGAAATTAATTTACATAGCCTATGATTATGGCTTATTATATATATATATATATATATACTATATATATATATATACTATATATAGTATATATATATTATATATATATATATATATATATATGTATATATACTATATATATATATATATATATATATATGTATATATACTATATATATATATATATATATATATATATATATGTATATATACTATATATATATATATATATATATATATATATATATATATATATATATATATATATATATATATATATATATATATATATATATGTATATATACTATATATACTATATATATATATATATATATATATATATATATATATATATATATATATGTATATATACTATATATATATATACTATATATATATATAGTATAATAATTTTATAATAATTTTATATATATATATATATATAAAATTATTTTAATTATATTTTTGCCTTAATATTTGCATCATAATTTATAACAGAATTTATTAATTCGTTAATATAGTAGGTAAAATTATGCAATTGTCCGGAAAACAGACAGCAATTCATGGATGGACTTGAATTAACAATTATCGGTTTGGTGATCCCAATCCTAAGCTATTACACAACAAAGATAAACACGTATCACTATTTTGGTACCCAAATGCCCCAAACCATAAAGGTCTTGAAGGGACAAATCTTTGTTTACAGAATAAGTGGAAAGTTTTACATAAATCCACAAAATCACACTGCAGCTGCTGGATCACATAGGTAGTTTAGAACCGTAAAAATCAACTTTAAATTGTGAAATTTCCATGCAAATTCCATTCAAATAGTTCAAAGGAATACGGGAAATAGTGTATAAAATCAGGAAACGATTTTCTTTTAAAATACAATCATCCCTAGCTAGACTAGAAACAGTAATATTCAGGTTGACGCATCAACACCTCTACTATTCGACCACAGGGAAATATTTGTATTATTATTAGTTATCGAACTATTTGAAATGTGAGAACAGAATGGCAGAACATCTGCTAACTTACACAAATAATTTAGACATCTAAGTAATCAACAATACTAAATGTGAATTCTTTTTGAAAATGCTGAGAGACATAAATGAAAGAACATATAAATGAAAACGTCACGAAACATCTGTAAGAATAAAAGTAATCGAACATTTGTCTGATTGTAGCGTTTTTCTTGCTCGTTTAAGTTCAATTAAGGACAGTTGTCCATTTTAAGAACAATCTGGGCGAATTCGAATCTCACAAGTTACTTTCCTTATATGCATAGTAAAATATATAAGGAAAGTATTGTGACGGGGTCGAAAATTCGAATTCGAGTTTTCAACGGAAGAGCACTTTTCAAGCATTCTTGATCACGAATCGAAAAATTTTGAGGTGATGTCTGAGTGCTTGTGTGTGCGTGTGTATGTGTGTGTGCGCGCGTGCGTGTGTGTGTGCGCGTGTGTGTGTTGAAGACCCAGACCGACCGACTCGTCAACAAGGACATGAGTAGCCATTTGGTCGGCCGGGCGCGTGTGTGTGTGTCTGTGAGACGATATCTCACGAACGAATGTAGCGATTTGAATGAAATTTGGTACAAAAATTACAATCCACGAATATTGGAAGCTTATTGATTTTAAACACAAACGAATGTTCAGAACGCCTCTAAATTTTTGTGTGAAATTTTGAAAAAATCATCAAAAAATCAAAACCTTTAATATAGTTAAGCAAATAGACATTTCTTACGTAATTTTTCCTTAGGAAACGATTGACATAAACTTTAGAAAGCTAGCATGGACGTCTCGCGAGATATTGCACCTTTTTCAAATACATTTATCAAAAAATCCCATAAATAAAGAGAAATATTAACTGTTGAGAAAAATGTTCACTTTTCATATGTAATATTATGGGATAAACGTGGTGATATCATTCTCGTGGATCTAGCTCGTTTCATGCTTGAGCGAAGTTAATTTGAGTAATACTTTTGTATTTTAATGCCAATAGTCATTTATATGCTATAATAATAACTTTTTTCTCTGTCCATGACGCTTGGCGAAATTTTAGCGACAAATTTAGCGGAATGTCGCCAACTTGGCGACTTTTTTAAATGTTGCCAAAATAATGAAAATCTCGCCAAATGTATAAAAATGGCGCTAAATCAATGAAAGTGACGATTAATTGACGATTCAATATCTTGAAAAAAATATAAGTATCTATTATAATAATAACCTATTTTTTTTACTGTAAAAGGAGTCAATTCATTGCATTATATAAGGAAGGACATGTGTTTCCCATATCAGATTTTTTTAGTTTAATCATGGTGTTATTGGTCAACGATGAGTGCGTATTTTCATGGGATTTCTCTCTTGAGGTAATGATTACCACGGTTTCCATATAGATAACTGAATCATAGATCAGTATTCGCTACTAACAAAAGTAATGAAATGACAATTAATCAATCGCAAATATTTGTGATATAAATTGCACTCTTTTATACTTCAGGTAATTTAGATCTAATTTGAAATCAGATTTATCTGTATCAATGTAAGTTCCGATAAATTTATATTTCCTCTTTATTAATTGAAAATAGAAAATTTCGAATCATCACATTCAATTCAAACAATTTTATTTCAAACATTTTATAAGAAAAAAAAATTGTTTCTGCTATTCAATCATTAATCCAAAACTGTTTTATAATTTGGCAATGAAGCATCTCCCAATGATATCAAATTTTAATGCTTTTTGATTTGAGCGTCGGGTTAATGGCGAAACTTTATATTTATGCATTTTTGTCTCTTGCATTTTTTAATTATTAATCTAATTCTTACAGATTACTTAAATTCAAATTTAATATTCATTTCATGTTCCTAAAGCTTCTAACTGTTTGAGAAATCTTTATTGACAGAATAAATGTAATGTTTAACATAAATCTACCAACTTAAAAGCGCAACACGACATAAAACGGTTTAACGATGTCTGTGAAACGTACAATGACTTCAGCTAACAGAACGATACAGCTCTCTACAGGAACTAAATCATCATGTTTATGAGCTTATACAAACACGCAACTGATTTTGTCTGAGTAATAAAATGAACATGTTTAATAGGTGTATCCATTTAAAGGAACTGCGGTGTAAAATTATACCTGCTTGGTAAAATGTGGTGTAATTCTATAATTGTACTTGTTATTACTTATTTATATTTATGTTGTTATATATTTTTTTTGTATATTGTAGCAGCAATCGTCCCCGTTTTTTATAACCTCGTCGTAAAAGAACTCTGTCTAAAAGTCATGTCTGGCGCCAGTAATTTTGCGACTGAACCAACTTTTTATTGCTAGTGTTTACTTTCCTTATATACATAATGTATAAGGAAAGTATTGTGACCGGGTCGAAAATTAGAATTCGAGTTTTTGACGGGAGAGCACGTTTCAAGCATCCCTGATCACGAATCAAACATTTTTGAGGTGGTGTCTGTGTGTGTGTGTGTGTGCGCGTGTGTCAGTGAGTCTGTGGAGACGATATCTCACGAACAAATGAAGCGATGTGAATGCAATTTGGTACAAAAATTACAATCCATGAATACTGGAAGCCTATTGTTTTTAAACGCGATCGAATGTTCAGGACCCGCTAAATTTTGGAGTGAAATTTTTTAAAAAATCATCAAAAAATCAAAACCTTCAATAAAGTTACGCAAATAGATATTTCTTATGTAATTTTTCCTTAGAAAACGATGGACATAAACTTTAGAATGCTGGCATGAACCGTTCTCGCGATATCGCACATTTTTCAAATACATTTATCAAAAAACCCATAAATTAAAAAAAATATTAACTGTTGAGAAACATGTTCATTTTTCATATGTAATATCTTGCGATAAATTGGGTGACATTATTCTCGTGGATTGAGCTCGTTCCATTCATGAGGAAAGATACTTTGAATAATACATTTGTATTTGAATGCCAATAGTCATTTATCCGCTATAAGAATAACTTATTTCTCTGTACATAACGCTTGGCGAGATTTTGGCGACGAATTCGGCGGAATGTTGCCAACTTGGCGACTTTTTTAAATGTTGCTAAATTAACGACAACCTCGCGAAATGGATAAAAACGACGCTAAATTAATGAAAATGACGACTTATTGACGAAAATTCAATATCTTGGAAATAATATAAGTATCTACTATAAGAATAACCTATTTCTTTTTTACTGTAAAAGTAGTATTGCTTTATATAAGGAAAGTCATGTGTTGCCCACATCAGATTTTTTATTTTGTCACTTTAAACTACCACATATAAGCCGGTATCACAGGAACAGTGGTGGAAAATATATCTCAAATGTACATCTGATTAAAACTATTAAAAT
>OX578135.1:53331894-53346894 GCA_951213105.1 Amaurobius ferox
TGCGAAAGTCTTTCACAGAGGCATGATGACTCATACGGAGTGAGTTTCACTTCACTCGGAGTCTTGAGAGGGAATGTCACAATCGCTGACTGACCCTTGACCTGAGGAAGAGGTTTCAAGGAATTTCACAATCGCACAATCTGGAAATGACGTGTCGACCTTAGAAGTGACCTTTGACAAGAACACACGTCCTCCCTCTCTGCTGGTCAGCAACAGACTGAAAGATCTTATCAGCGGGATGTGGTTAAAGCGCCCTCTGGCGAATTTTGATGAAGTGCTGCCATCTATCGGCATTTTTTTTTCCAAAAGAATTTAATGTTTCACTGGTCAGGAGCTGGATTCGAACTTGGGTCCAGCCGATTACAAGCCGAGCGCCTTACCGCCGTGCCAAAGCACCCGTGCTTTATAGGAAGTTATCTTCGAAGTGTACCTTATCAGCGGAAGTTAGATTATTTTTCAAAGTTCATTCGAATCGCTCGGTGAATAGCGATGTGTTTTAAAACAGAATGCTACGGAGTGAATATAAAATTGTGTATTATAACACTATGATTTTTTTTTAAAATGAATGGAATACACGCAAGTATAGTTACGCATTTTCAAAATGGTGTTAAGTGAATAGCATTCAACCCTTTTAACACTTAATATTTAAACACACTATACTTAGCTGAGTGATTTATAGCAATACGGATTTTTTTTCTTTTTTTTTTAAATAAATCTAACTATCAATATGATTTTTTTTTAAATGAATGGAATACACGCAAGTATAGTTACGCATTTTCAAAATGGTGTTAAGTGAATAGCATTCAACCCTTTTAACACTTAAAATTTAAACACACTATACTTAGCTGAGTGATTTATAGCAATACGGATTTTTTTTTTTTTTTTTTTTTTAAATAAATCTAACTATCAATATGATTTTTTTTTAAAATGAATTGAATACACCCAAGTATAGTTACGCATTTTCAAAATGGTGTTAAGTGAATAGCATTCAACCCTTTTAACACTTAAAAACATGAATGTAATACATAGCTGAAATTATGTTTTGTGAACAGGATTCGACCCTTTTAAGTGTTGTGTATCTAAAAACAAATGTATACACAAACTTTAAAATAGCGCATTTAGTTAAAATGAAGTGAACAAGATTTCACCATTCTAAGTGTGTGTGTGATTTTTTAAAAATAAATCTAACAGTATATAACGAAATGATTTTTTTTCTTTTTATAAAAATAATAATGAAAATTAGAACTCACAGAACGACATCTTCACACCTTCGCGTCCACACTGCAAATGAGTGATACACTCTCATTACGCTATTAAAAATTAGATCTTATCTATAATGACGTCACCAGTATGAGGTGTTGCCACCTATTTTTTCTAATAATATATTTCTACTAACTGGATACTTCAAGGGTCTGATACAAAATAATGACGTCAGCAGTATGAGGTGTTGCCAACTATTTTTATAATAATATATTTCTACTAACTGGATACTTCAACGGTCAAATTGTATTCAGTGGATTCTACGATTTTTTTTTTAAATAAATCTAACAGCATATATGATTTTTTTTTTCTTTTTATAAAAATAATAATGAAAATTAGAACTCACGGAACGACCTCTTCACTACCCGCCGGGCAAATACCAAATGAGTGAGGCACTCTCATTACTACACGTAATCTGAAACTCATCACTTTAATGATATTGTGCATTGAATATGATTTGACCATTCTAAGTGTGTGTGTGATTTTTAAAAAATAAATCTAACAGTATATACGACTAATAACGAAATGATTTTTTTTCTTTTTATAAAAATAATAATGAAAATTAGAACTCACAGAACGACCTCTTCACACCTTCGCGTCCACACTGCAAATGAGTGATACACTCTCATTACGCTATTAAAAATTAGATCTTATCTATAATGACGTCACCAGTATGAGGTGTTGCCACCTATTTTTTCTAATAATATATTTCTACTAACTGGATACTTCAAGGGTCTGATACAAAATAATGACGTCACCAGTATGAGGTGTTGCCACCTATTTTTTCTAATAATATATTTCTAGTAACTGGATACTTCAACGGTCCGATTTGCTACACGTAATCTGAAACACATCACTTTAATGATATTGTGCATTGAATATGATTTGACCATTTTTTTAAAGTGGTGGGTGTAATTGAAATATCGAAGTTTAGAATTTAACAAGCTAACGAATTTTCACCCCCATAATTTTAGCATTCAGTTTAAATAAAACCCAATGAATATCATTTGACCCTTTTCACATCGTAATTTTACTACCATTATAGAACTTAGAAGTGAGTGTACATTATTTTTACACCACATCATCATCACTTTTAAAATCTATTGCAAGTTTGGTTCTCACAATATATATTCCAATGAACGAGAATCGTCCAAGCGTGTATTTACAATAATCGTCCAAACACCCAGATAACGATTGCTTTGGTCAATATCAACACTTCTGTTTCAGATTACCACTCTCTTTCTCAAACATATGATAAGAATTGATAAAACTCACGAGTTCCAAATATGAAGTCTATGTTAGAATAGATAAAACCTTACCATTGTGAAATTGTTATCCAATCTGAAAAATAAAGTTTTTCCACACCATGTGGTTTTGAGTATGCCTAAAAACCAAGTGGCATATTTAAAACCTGAAAAATAAAGTTTTTCCACGTATACCAAACGAGGCTGTAAAAATCCTTTAAAGTGTTTATGTTTGATTCACTAAAAACACAATATTTTTAAAAATTAAAACACACATTTTAATAATCATAAAAATAGATATATACAGCAATTTTACAATTAAAATATTTACATTATATGCAGCACAGATACCCAATTACTTGATTTTTATCACTCTAGCTGTCATTTAAAAAAAAAAAAAAATTAATGTTTATTATAAAATATTTTAAAATTAAGTTGTTTAAAAGAAATTAAATTATTTAAAAGAAATGCAAAAATTAAAATTTAAGAATTGAAATGAAAATTTAATTAAAACTGCTAGAGAATAAAAATTAAGTAAATGGGTACTTACAATATTCCCCGTTTGTACATATTTACATCTATCCCACTAAAATGGTCCGGGTTTATGTAATAACTCCATACATTTTCATGTATGGTGTTGCAAATTTTAGGAATGTTTATGTGGAATAGTACATCCTGCTTCACACTCCTCAACTTATCCTCAATGGATGTATTCATGCAGGCGTGTCGTTTCTGTGAGCTGTGGTCCACCACACAACCCTCGCAGTAAAATAACTTTTCACCTGCATGAAGTATTTCTGTCTGAACGCATTTTACGATGTGCGTTCGCAGCAACTCTCTGCAGTTTGTAGGCATGATTTCCTGTGGAATTTGTTTCTGCACATCTAGGACTTTTGAAGGTAAAACCTTGCTGTACAGCACGTGAATCACAGCCTAGGACACTGTGTCGTGAAGCCCCCTTAACACATTTATTTGTTCCATCGACAGTTGTACTGCCGATGACTTTAAATGAAAAGGGCCATCACCGGACTGGTAGAGCTGCTGCATGTGACATTGCCCATTGGCGTTCAGAACGAGGAGTTGATTGTTTGCCACAAAGCTAGTGCTTTTATATACATCACTAAATTTATATATTTTTGTCGAAAATTCACTCCATGTTGGAGGTGTCATGACCACCCCATGTCTCGTTGGTACAAGTTCTCCTCGTACGTCTGCATATTTGCGAATGTTCAGACGCACAGAATAGTTCCACACGTAAATGTTTATAAAGTATAAAAAAACCCAACGAGAACGTATGGAGTGGCTCAACATCGGTGAGTAGAGTGGCAGGTCTGTTAGTACCAGAAGCAGGAACAGGCATGGTAGTACCAGAAGCAGGATCGGTGACAGGCATGGTAGTACCAGAAGTAGAAGCAGGCATGTTAACATGCTTGTTATTGGCAGCAGAAGCAGAAGCAGGCACGGTGGCAGGCATGGTGGCAGACATGTTAGTACCAGGCATGGTAGCAGGCATGTTAGTACCAGAAGCAGAAGCAGAAGTAGGAGCAGTCATCTTAACAGCAGGCATGTTGTTGACAAGCATGTTGGTACCAGGCATGGTAACAGCAGGAGCAGGAACAACTTTCACAATCATCGGCTCATCATCATCATCGGCGGTGGTGGCAGGCATTCCAAAAGCAGTACTATTAGTGATTGAGATGTAAGGTGGCGAATCTGGCCCAGCGTATGCAGCCTCAAGCCAGTCGCCATTCTCCAACAAACTTTGCGACATATTCAAATTGAAAAAAAATTTCTAACACCAGAAGCTCAAAACTTGGAAAAGTGTGGAAAGAACTTTTGTGCCGAGGCGTTATATACCCTGACTCTCATCAAACGATCACTTATCTGCAATCATGTGATGACAGATCACGTGAGAACACTTATCGTATATCACAGGGTGCTGGCGGATCACGTGGTCATAGGGTGATGTCAGATCATGTGAGAACACTTATCTATCATTATATGATTATGACTGATCACAGGGTGATGTCAGATCACGTGACAACACTTATCGCATATCACATGGTGATGACACCTTGTAAATATATCCCTCCCTACCATATAAGGTCATGGAATGCACCCTTCTCCCGCTTATCGACACATGGTTTGTGATAAGCTTTTACTGATAATGTCCACCCAATGAGTCATTCGGTGTTGAACGCTCGACAGAGTAGGTCGCTTATGTTGGTATGTATACATTTTTTATAATTTATAAGTGTGTTAGAAATAAAGACACATCATATTTCATTTACACATACTTTTATTTAAAGTTCAACCACTTTACATTTTTTCTAGTTCTTGTGGGTGTACTTTTGTAGGGATGGGCATATACATGCTTGTTCTTTACATAGTGTCGTGGAATGTTCATTTCATCTAATGCTGCTAGAAATGCTTCTTTGGCCACAACCTCGCTCTTCCTGTTGGTGAATATCAGATTAAAAAGGTCTACAATGTTGGATTTGGGAACAATGTCTCGATGATGTAGAATTTGCCCTCTGTCATTCCAATCCAATATATCTGGATGTCTTTTGATGAGTGAAATCATTTCATTGGCATATCTTTTTAATTTTGCAGGCACACTGTTTAATAGAACAGCATCATAGCTGTTTACAGAGTCTTTGGTAATCTTTTCAGATTTTTCCTTTTTAATTAATATTTTTTCTTCAGGGATATCCTGCTCCTCTTGGATCGACGCTTGAATGGGCGTGTTGAAAGAATTCATCTTTAGTTTCTTTTGCAAAAGTTCGTAATATAGTTTCACTTTATCGTCTTCGCCGAGAGAACTGTTTAAAATGCGAGCCATTTCCTTGTCGAAAGTGGTCATATGCTTCTCGCTGGGTACATGTTTGGAGAGAGACTCTTCGGGAATCAATGCATATTTTTTAGCGTGCTCCATTAAAAAGTGTTGAAATCACACTCAATGCTGCTGGAATCAATAAGTTTAAAAATCCACCTTTTTGAATGAGGAGTTTTCGTTTCTGGTACAGAGGTTTACGTCTCTGTGCCAATTCTCGCAACGTAGTCTTGTGTTTACGGAGCTTGACTTTTTGATGCTTCGTGAGAGGAATATTCCCTTTTAATGTGTTGAGACTACACTCGCAGAGAGCCTTTATACAAGAAGATGGAATTTTTTTCAGTAGATTCTTTCGTAATTTCGAGGGGCAAATTTGCAGCAGCTGCAACTGACTTAGTTGTTCTTGGGTGAGCGTCATCTTTACAAGTGAAGAAAAGACACCGGCACATTATGTTTTTATGCAAAAATGTGTCTGGCTTGGTAGACATATTGCGTCTGCCCCGGTAAAATATTAGTCCGCAATCGCATTTCTTCCGGTGTTTCACTCCGCAAATCTATAAACAGATATGAATAGGGCTTTTTAGTGGCATCTTCATACACTTCTTGAAAATATCGAGTCTGCCTGGGATACAACTGTTTTCCCAAGTGCGTGATTTGACTCAAATCTCTTTGATTTTTACAGAGAAGGAGGTAGTGGGCGTTTAATGTAATTTCACGCATTTCTTTTCCTTTGTGAAAAAAATTTTGTGTGATAAACACGACACTCAGATTCAAGTGGTGGCTTCCCTTTGTAAATAAATGCGTTAAGCGTTTATCGCTGCCACACTCGGACATTAGATCGTCTATAATAAAAAGCGTATTGGATTCCAAATACTCTCGATAATTCCCGGGTAGCCCGTCCACAAAAGTAACATCGGGAATTTCATCGTAAAGTGGTTGGTGGATTCCATAAAACCATACAATTTTATCGATGGGTGGTGAAAACCTCTCCCGCTTGTGTTTTAACAAATCGCGAACAAAGAAACTTTTTCCGCAGCCCGTGGGACCTGAAATGACCATTGTGAAAGGATGTTGCATAGTCAGAAACTCCATGGTAAATGAGGACACAGGTTTGTTCACATCCATATTTATTGGTAAAAAGGTGTAGCAATCTTAAAATGCTTGGTTACAAAATTATAAATTTTTATGTCATTAGATAGTTCGTTGGGTACAAAAGATAACATAAAATTTTTCAGAGAAGTTCCGCGACATCTAGAATATAAATAATAAATACAATAGTGACCACAGACGGCCGTGACATTGCTTTGCAGGGGCATACAATTATAGTCCATGCATTGAAAAGATGATACGTAGTCTGATATAGCTCCGTCAAAAGTGTCGGGTGAGTGTCCATAAGAATCGAAAAATTCTACACAATCTCGAAAAGGCAAGTAAAAGGCTAACCAGTGGCTGCCAGGTTCTGTCGATGAGTCCACATTAGCCACGAAACAGGTGGGATATCGTTCAAACTTTTCAGGTAGATTGTCACTTGCAAAAACACCTAAAAAGGAATCGCTCGTAAAAATGTTCTTGGATAGTGCTTTGTTCAACTGCTTGGTATCCATTTTTTTTCTTTTTTTAATTGGCAGAATCACACAGAATGTGACGAGACTTGTTAATTTCAATCACGTTTTCAAATTCGGCATACACCAAGATGGAAATGGTTTCTCGAAGAGCTTCAGAAAATTTCACTTCTACCCGTAAATTACCTTGTTGCTGTAAATTCATATGGGGACCATCACACATGCCGAGCGACAAATCAAAAGCATACAAAGTATATCCTGCTGCAAATTCGTCTCGGGTCAGGTGAATTCCCTTCTCTTGGTTAAATCCGGGGAACAGAGTGTGATACGCACGAATGTAGTTGTTGTCTTCAAAGTTTAATTCTAAAGGCTTGCTTGGAACTGGATTGCCGTCTACGTAAACACTTAAAAAGTTTACGTGTTGATGGTCTAGAAAAAATGGATTTAATGCATATTGTCCATTCATAGCAGCATTATTAAGGCATGCAATAACCACTCTTTTTGGCATAACACCCAAAAAGACATTATTTTGCATAAAAGACCAACTTCCTTTCGACACCGAATATGTTTTGCATAATACACGATCTATACGATACTTTGCTAAATTCTTTTCCAAGGCTTGGACGTGTCCTAATAATACTCCGGGGCCTACTTTAACTTTTCGAACAAACATGGAAGCGTGCTCTAACAAAACTTTGTAGTCGGGTTTGGGGGCGTTGGACACTAAACAAAAATCAGATTTGCTTCGTGTCATTTTTATTTTCAAATCCACCAAATTCAACATGAGGCGATTTTGTTGAAATATATCGGAATGAATCTGTCCGATCATGTCCACAGTTCTACTTAATTTACTCATTTCATATCTTTTTTTCAATCCTTCATTGGAGTTCTCTGATAGAGGGTCTATATCACTCAGATTCGTATCTTTAAAGAAACATTCACAGGTGAGTAAACTTTTCTTGACATCTGCTGCATAATTTAAAAGTGTTTCTATGTAGGCTCTGTAGGGATAGGTGTTGGTGACTGAAGAAATCACTCGCTCGTTTAAACTGACATCTACTTGTGAGAATAACGAATGCAAAAACAAGTTCACGGGAGATACCGATTCTTTATCAGGTAAAGGGGTTCCGTCCGATTTCACAATTTTCGCTTTAACATGCAAGAATGAAGAACCCAAATCCATATATTCGTCTCCACTTCCCGAAATGTTAAACTCTATGGGACCTCCATCTCGTATGTTAGACAGAGGGTGAAATTCTATAAAGTGGCCTTTTTCTATGGCCGTTTGGGTCGGTGGGGTCACAAATAAATCCAGTTCAGACTTGGTACAGGGAGTGGAATCTTTATGAATCAAGGTCGTCATTCTGAGGAGAAAATATCGCGTGCTTTCACCTTCTTAGCAGCTGGAGAAATGATTCGATTTTTGGAGAGTCTCCTCTTTTTATGGAATTTTTTTTTATGTCCTGAACCAATCATCGTTTTCATTTTACTCGCAGCCTTGTCTGTCAGATTACGTCCTGCCTCCTTCAAATGGCGTTGGGCAGCCGCTTTGAAATTCTCTCCTCTAGTTACGTCATTCAACACATTCACTCCACTATGCCACATTTGTCTTCCGACGGCTTTCGCCCCCGACTTTAAAAGTGGAACAGCCGCTCTGAAAAAGGACCGAAAAAGGCTTCCAAAGCCATAGCCTTTCTGAAAAGTGCTTCCTTGGTAGTAATCAAGGCCTTGACCTGTTTGGTTAACATAATAGTCTTCGAAGGATTTTTTACAGCATTCATAAGGAACATACATTATGAGAGGTACTTTTGGCGAAAGTGTAGTTTCACGTATGAGCGTCCGCGTTCGAATGGCGTCCATGCTCCTGTGTGCGTTCTTATAACGATTTCCAGAGTGTCGATCATTTTTCTACTCACGGGTAGGTAGTGAGGTCGATCGAATTTCATGGAAACCAATTCCCCATCATTTCCAGTGACTTTAACGATACGTAAAAGAGGCGCCACTACGTCGCCGACAATTTGCGGTTCTACAATGTCTGAATATACAAACAGTACACGATAATGTGCGTTTACATCTGCTACATAGATTCCCTCGCTCATCACTTCATGATCAGATTCTGAAGAAATCACCATGGGCTCGAAACCCAACACTTGGGCTAAGCCATCTTGTAAAATCACTCTTGCCTTGTTCTTTACTTTTTTCACTCTTGCTTCGTTTCGTGATAGGACTATAATTGAAGAATATCTTGTTTTGGTGTTCTTTAATGAATATAGCCTTTAAAACATCGGGAATGGTTTCGTAAAATCCAGGTGGGATTCTCCGTCCAATCATTTTCCCATCACCTAGATCAAATCCGATAAAATTATTCTGAGCAGTGATATTCATCCAGGTATGTGGGTATAAAAACTCTGTCAGTCCTATCTCCCATGCGCCCTTTAACTCTATGGGGACGGGCAATCTTGTAATAAAATGTGAAATTTTTTTCTCCGGAAAAAAACTCATCGAGCTGTCGCTCGGTAGTGTCACATAGAAACTCATCTTGGCGAATGATTTTTTAAATGTAGAGTTCCCCTCTTTTATAATGTGGATAAATGAGATGCAGGAATCCACTGGTTAAACTTGGCAGGGTATCCACGATATTTCACAAAATATTCCAAATGTTTTTTTCGATATCGTTTCTTTAAAACATGTTCGATCGGATATTCCTCTTTCATTCTCACTTTCTGCAATTCTTGCAAGTAAAAAGTTCCTTGAATCACTTCTCCTAGTAAATATTTAATTCTGTAAACAGCTGGCTCTCTTTTAACATATTCTGTAACTTTAAAAAGTTCTTCAGACCAGTTTGTTTCGTATCCCTTTTCAAAGGTCATTTTTGCTTTGGATACTCGCACAACATCTCCCTCGCTTAAAATACATTTTGAGACACGAGTGGGAAAATTTCTATAAAGGGTATTCCACACTTGTGCTTCATTATTCTTATTCACTTCAACAGGGGCTTTCTTAATGCTAGAGTGAAAAGTGTGATTATAACTGTGTATGAGCGAATCCAACACATCCAAATAACGATATGTATTTTGACTGGTAAAGTATTTCCACATTTTCGATTTCAAGGTCCGATTAAAGCGCTCAATAACCGAGGCTTTTGTCGTGTTAAAAGTTGTAAAAAACTTCACTTTATTCTCTTTCAAATACCTCTGAAATTGTTTATTTTTAAATTCAGTACCTTGGTCTGTATGTAATGATTTGGGAATACGTTCTGCGAATATGGTTTGAAAAGCCTCTAAAATATCTACTCCACGCTTTTGCTTTAGTGGTATTGCCCATGTGTATTTGGATAAAATGTCAATACAGGTCAAAATATACCGGAAACCGTCATTATGATTTTTCAATGAAGACATGTCGGCTAAATCCGCTTGCCATTGATGGTCTATGCCGTGTACAATTACACGATTCGTTAAAAATTTTCGTTGAACTGGCTTGTGCAGTGTGTAGGCGTCTACACTCTCCAACCATGCCTTTATATTCTTCTTGCTGACTTTTCCATGAAGAGCGCGATATAAAGCATCTACTCCACCAAAGCTGGCAGGGTGTCGCGGGTCTTGATATGTTAAATCCATCAGCTTGCGAGGGAAATATTGACAGTATCATTCAAATGTAATAAAATATTTCTTGGTAGTGTCACTCCTAATAAGACTTCCGACACAATGTATACCACAAACAGTAAGAAAAAATATACACATGTAACGATAACCTCTTCACGCGAAGCCATCTTTCGAAATGAGACGTTCCTCTGTTTTATTCTTCTTATAAACACATGAAAATAATTTTTCAAATCTTAATATTCTATCTTTAAATCGATATGCATCAATCTCCCAGAATCCTTTCCGATCTTCATCGTGGGGTATGTACACAATGTGTACGTAATCCGAAAAAGTGACACACTTCATCTCGCTAAATTAAAAAAAATTATTGAATAAATAATAAAGTTCTCTGCCAGTAGAGGGCGCCGCTAGTCATCTGAGTGGTTTAAATATGGTAGAGAAGGTTAAATAGCAAACTGTTATTAAGCGTCTATGGAGTAGTTGGCAGAGCGTTCACCAACTGGTCCATGGATGCTTTTAGTTCCGGGTTCGAACCCCGACACGAAAACTAAATTTTACAACACATGAAAAAAAATTAAAGCATATATTAAAAAAAAAATCGAATATACATCTGAAATTATATATCAATCTCATTCAAACTTGTTTATTTTGTATCAGACCCTTGAAGTATCCAGTTAGTAGAAATATATTATTATAAAAATAGTTGGCAACACCTCATACTGCTGACGTCATTGTTTTGTATCAGACCCTTGAAGTATCCAGTTAGTAGAAATATATTATTAGAAAAAATAGGTGGCAACACCTCATACTGGTGACGTCATTATAGATAAGATCTAATTTTTAATAGCGCAATGAGAGTGTATCACTCATTTGCAGTGTGGACGCGAAGGTGTGAAGATGTCGTTCTGTGAGTTCTAATTTTCATTATTATTTTTATAAAAAGAAAAAAAATCATTTCGTTATATACTGTTAGATTTATTTTTAAAAAATCCCACACACACTTAGAATGGTGAAATCTTGTTCACTTCATTTTAACTAAATGCGCTATTTTAAAGTTTGTGTATACATTTGTTTTTAGATACACAACACTTAAAAGGGTCGAATCCTGTTCACAAAACATAATTTCAGCTATGTATTACATTCATGTTTTTAAGTGTTAAAAGGGTTGAATGCTATTCACTTAACACCATTTTGAAAATGCGTAACTATACTTGGGTGTATTCAATTCATTTTAAAAAAAAATCATATTGATAGTTAGATTTATTTAAAAAAAAAAAAAAAATCCGTATTGCTATAAATCACTCAACTAAGTATAGTGTGTTTAAATTTTAAGTGTTAAAAGGGTTGAATGCTATTCACTTAACACCATTTTGAAAATGCGTAACTATACTTGCGTGTATTCCATTCATTTAAAAAAAATCATATTGATTGTTAGATTTATTTAAAAAAAAAAAAAATCCGTATTGCTATAAATCACTCAGCTAAGTATAGTGTGTTTAAATATTAAGTGTTAAAAGGGTTGAATGCTAATCACTTAACACCATTTTGAAAATGCGTAACTATACTTGCGTGTATTCCATTCATTTTAAAAAAAAAATCATAGTGTTATAATACACAATTTTATATTCACTCCGTAGCATTCTGTTTTAAAACACATCGCTATTCACCGAGCGATTCGAATGAACTTTGAAAAATAATCTAACTTCCGCTGATAAGGTACACTTCGAAGATAACTTCCTATAAAGCACGGGTGCTTTGGCACGGCGGTAAGACGCTCGGCTTGTAATCGGCTGGACCCAAGTTCGAATCCAGCTCCTGACCAGTGAAACATTAAATTCTTTTGGAAAAAAAATGCCGATAGATGGCAGCACTTCATCAAAATTCGCCAGAGGGCGTTTTAACTACGTCACGCTGATAAGATCTTTCAGTCTGTCGCTGACCAGCAGAGAGGGAGGACGTGTGTTCTTGTCAAAGGTCACTTCTAAGGTCGACACGTCATTTCCAGATTGTGCGATTGCGAAATCCCTTGAAACCTCTTCCTCAGGTCAAGGGTCAGTCAGCGATTGTGACATTCCCTCTCAAGACTCCGAATGAAGTGAAACTCACTCCGTATGAGTCATCATGCCTCTGTGAAAGACTTTCGCAATTGCCCTCTTCCGAAAGAGGCATCCGGTGCTGCGCCTCACCAAACTTCCAAAAGAGGGGAAGGGGGCAGTGAGAGGCTTCCTCTCTAAAGAGGGAAGACACTCCAAAGAGGCATCCTCCCAAAGAGGATCCTCTCAAAGAGGGACCCTCCTCCCAAAGAGGGCCTCTCCTCCTGCTGCGCTTGCTGCGCCTCCCCGATCCGCCGCAGAACCGGTGTTTTATAACTACTTATAGTTCAAGGAAAATGCATGTACAAATTAAATAAAGGAATCCCACAGGGAGGTAAATCATCCACCATACTGGCCAACCTTTATCTACATTTTTACGAAAATCAGAACCCTTTCAACAGTCATATAATGTACAGATATATTGATGATCTTATTATTATTGGAATTACTAATGAGGCCAATGAATTAAATTTTGATTTCTATCCACCTAATCTACAACTCATAGAAAATGTATATACATCCAACTGGATCAATTTTCTAGACGTTAGTTTAACAATTAAAAATGCAAATACAATACAATTTAAAATCTATGACAAAACAGAAACTTATAACTTCAAAGTAAATAATCTTCAACATTTCTCTTCCAATCTTTCCAAATCTGTATATAGAAATATTATTAATAACCAGTTATTAAGAATCAAAATGTTAAGCACCCATTGTTACTACAAAGAACATCTTCATAAATTCATCAACACCGTCATCAAAAATAACTACCCGCCCAATCTTATTTTTTCTTTTATTAAAACACATTTTAAATTTAAATTCAAAAACTTGCAACAATTACAACAACATATTGACAGATCATACTCTAGCATTTCTAAATCATTCATAAACTCCATGTCTTCTTCTAACAGTTAAACTATTCGTATAATTTGCTTTAACCTGCTTTGAGAAAAATGCTTAGTCAGTAACAAAAAATTCACTGTAACCTGTTCTGAGATGATTGGTAATACACATGCTTTTCCAGAAGTACCACTGTACTAGGGGTAGATATATTTTCATTATATTCTTTTGATATTACTTTATAATACTTTGCATCCTCAATTCAATAATTAGCCACAAGCTGGTGTAACAGAATATTTTATATTCATGTTTGATTTTTTTGTGTTTTTGATCCACTTTGTCTTTTCTTCTACGTCGGGCCATTTACATTATTTCTATAATACATTTTACAGTTATGTAAACAGAAACGTAGAATCAGCATTAATGAAACATGTATGGCCCTTGATAACGTACATGGTTTCAGAAATGCTTTTCATATACATTTTATTCCTTTTATAATCACTAGTTTCCATTTTTCAATTTCCAAACTTCTTGCATAGCTCATCGTGCTACACTAGGCTTCTGATTTGCAAAAACCTTCAGTTTACAAGCAATTTTCATTGGTATTTCTCGGGTATATATATTACAAGTAATCATAAAAATCTTCAATTATATATATGTATATATATATATGTATATATATATGTATATATATATATTTATATATATATATATATATATATATATATATATATATTTATATATATATATATATATATATATATATATATATATTTATATATATATATATATATATAAAAATAAATTATTAAATCCAAAGTTAGAATGTATGTAGTAACTCATAATACACTATTCCAAAATTTTCTACAAATACAAAGAAATTAAGACAAAAAGAGGAAATAATAAAGCATAATGCAAGTCATAAGGACAAAGACAATCAACAAATTTCAAAAATGAGGAATGCAAATAAGAAAACAAAAAAATCAAGCAAAAAAGCTTGCACATGGAGGAGATTTAGGCTTACGAGATTAGGCTTACGAAAAGTTCATTTCAAAAAAATTCTCATCGGGTCCATATATCTTTTCGAAATGAACACAAAAATGTTTGTTTCTGAAACACAAGATAGATTTTATCTATAAACTTGTGTTATATGGACGACAAGCATAAAGATTGGAACAATAAAGGAAACATAAATACCTCAAAACGCACCTCTTCAGCGCAACCATGACGAGCAAAATATGACTGGATCATCGTTGCCATATGCCAAAATGAAAAGATGTGATTTGCTGTTGCCAAAGAGAGTAATAAAAACAGTACTGCGCAAAAGCAATAAAATGAGTTATTCAACTGTTAAAGCTTCGAGATAAAAAGATGAAAATATAATTGCAGGAGAATGAAGAAGTACGGCTAAAATAAGATAATAAGGTGAGAATATGAGAATTTTAGGCTAATCGAAACTTATTAACTATACTATTGACTAAATATGCAGGATATTGATACATTTTACTGGTAATTTTGAGGTTATTAATGTGCAAAGCATGAAATTTTTTATCTGATAATCTA